>RJWM01007565.1:0-77426 GCA_004363535.1 Dasyprocta punctata | reverse complement strand
TGTCTGGCTGTGTGCACACCCTTAAGTGAACGAACTCTTTTCTGAATGGACTTTTGGTCTGATTCAGTGCTACCCCTGGACTTTTCCATTATATAGCTGAAGTTTAACCACTGTAAATTTGGTTTCTGTCACTTGCCATTAAAAAGGACTGAGTGACAGGATTATCATATCTTGACTAAACTTGATATCCTGAGTGCAGGATACATGCTTCCCTCATCCTTAAAACCTCAGCATCCAGCCAAATGCCAGGTACACGGAAGACACTTGGCAAACATATGTTGAATGAACTGACAGCAAATGGCTACAGACTAAAAACACTGTCTTGGGGCCCCAGAGTTAAAGCCCCACACAATGTGAAGCGTGTGGAAGATGAAAAGCAGGATGAGAAGAGACCCACAGCCTCTGGAGAAAACCACGAAGATCCTGGGCCTGAGGAGCAGCTGCACCTTCCACCTGGCAGCTTGGGGAAAGGGCAGCACATGTCTGATGTCTCATGTTCAGCACTGGCACAACAGGTGTCCCGGGCCAGCCAGCCCTCGGGCGGAAGTGAGCTTCCTGTCACTGCCGACAGAGATTTGCTAGAGGTGCAGAGCAGAAATGAGGTAGGAAGGGATTTTCTAAATAGAAAATTTGAAAGCATATCAGATTCCTAGAAAAGGAAGCTTCTGAGAAAGGTGATTTCACAGCAAGGAACCCTGTGAATCATCTAAAGAATTTATATCTCAGGTAAAACAAAAGGTTAACCATTCTTTGTGCTTGCCTGGAACTCTTTAACAGATCCTAAGAAAGCAAGTGGTTTATAGGAAATACAAAGACTGAAATTTCTGAATCAAGGTTCTTTTGACTCATTGTCAGTAAAAGTAAATCAGGCGATGGAGCAGTTTATTTCCAAGGACCAGCTTTCGCAGAGAAAAGCATGCAACACACATACTGAAAACTGAATCCAAGTGGTGGTGGGCGGAGGTGAAGAAGGCTGGTCATGACCCTCACAGATACTTCAGACCCAAATCCAGAACCTGTGAATATTACCTTCTGCAGAGCTAGTTTCGTAGGTCTGATTAAATTGGAGGTCTTTAAATGGAGACTGTCTTCTGGGTTACCCAGTGGGGCCCTAAATGTAATCATATGTCCTTAAAGAGAAAGTGGAGGAGAGAGACAGAGACATAGACAGACAGACAGAGACAGAGTTTGACTGAGATTTGACCACAATGGAGAAAGCAATGTATAAAGAATAGAGATCTGATGGCTCTGGCCTGGTGATTCTCCACCCTCACAGTAAAGTGAGAGCGCTGAGTCATGGAATTTGGCCATAACAGATGGAGAAGGTGACAAGGTTCCTCCCAGAGTGCAGTAGCTGTGAGAGGGATTGTGACCCTTCCCACACTGATTTCAGCATCCAAAAACTCTCATGATAGCATATCTATGAGGGGAAATGGAGGGGCAGGGATATAAAATGATCACGAGGCAATATGTACATGTACCAGTTTTCAAGATGAATGTAGACATTGTACATCACACACATATACAAATAAAAAAAAGAAACTAAAATGATAGCACATCCAAGTTGCAATCCATAAAAAAGAACAGTAGAAAAAAATATGCTATGCTTCATTGATCATCTGTTCATCACACAATAGAATACCACTGTATACCCAGGAGAACAGCTAAAGTAAAGATGACTAACGATTTCAAGAGTTGATGAAGAGGTAGAGCAACCAGAACTCTCCTGCACCATGAGTGAGTATGCTGAGGTGCTCAGACACGGCAAGAGGGACCCACTCGGACCCTCTTCACCCCTGCCTCACCCCCTGGAAAAAGGAGTTTGTGCAACCAGAGGAGCATGTTCACTTAGAACCTGTGTCTTCTTCCTTGAACCACAGTGCAGACGACTAGGACTTCAGAAATTCCTGCCTACATGGGTCGTTTTCCTAATGGTAGAACTCTGTGTAAATCTTGACCCAAAGGTGTGGTTATATGAACAGAGCCTACATATGCACATTAGACTTACTGCAATGCAAGACTAGCCAAAAGTAGGAAAAAACAGCTGGCTTTGGGTAAGCAGATAAGGAATGGTTGACTTCATACTGCAACTGGGGAGAGCTGGCACAGTCCCTGTGAACATCAGTTTGACTAAATCTACCAAAGCAGAAAGTAAATATGCCTTTTGACCCGGCAATTTCACTAGGTATATAGGCCAATAAAAATAAATATACTTGTTTATATGTGTGTAATACACACATGCACAAATACATCCACATACATATCATCAGACAGAGTAGCGCCACTCTTCACAACAGCCCCAAACTAGAAACAACTCACATTTTCTTCCACATTAAAATATGTAACTAGACTGCAATATAATTATACAATAAAATACTGACAATGAAAATGAATGAGCTGTCCCTACACACAACAGTGTGAATAAAGTTCACAAATATAATATCGAGCTGAAGAAGTAAGATACTAAAGAGAACATACCATATGATTTTATTTATGTAAAGTTCAAAAACAGACAAAACAATGATGACAGAAGTCAAAATATTCGGATATTTACCCAAACACTGCAGGGGAAGGATCTGAATCATTTCTGTGTCCTTTTACATGTGTTCTTACATGTGTTACATGTGTTCTTACATAGTAATTGTCTGTTTCCATAGATGTCTCCTTCAGTGTAGCAGGCTACTGGAGGGTAGGGATTGCTTCTTTTATTTGTGCTCTATTTTCCAGACACAGAACAGTGCTAATTCCTGTGTCTAGAATTTGAATGATTCTTAATAATTCTGAATCAAAGGAGGACTTTCCATCACTGGCATATCCCATCCCTCCTCATCTCTTTCTTTCACCATATAGGAATTTACACTGTGCAGAAGCCATTGAGTTTCTTCAGCTAAAATCTTTTATTAACAATCTAAAGTGGACTAGTGGCCAAGCACACCTTAAAGTGGCAGTGTACCATGATTTCACTATCTGAGTTAATTAATGCTCTCATTGAAGAAATTCACTGCTGGCTTGTTGCTTAAATAGCAAACACCTGCAGTTGATGGAGTCTTTCAGGATGGCAGGCAAAATGCTAGAGAATCATCTATGCTATGTGAAGTGGAGATCAAGGGCGACAGCTGACAACAAGATAGTCTACTTCATCTAGAACAAACAGGTACAGCTAATGCATTTTATAGGCTACATGAATGCTACACAAATGCCTCCTAGAGGGAAGGGAAGGTGCAGAAAGAAGAAGCCAGTATCTGATGAATACTTGTGTGTGGTGCATAAGCACTAGCCTATAATTTTTTTCAATGTGACATTTTATTTAAACAAAAAATTACCAAACACTGAAGGGTAATTAGCTGTGCACTGAATTAATTTCTAGGATTTCCTTTCTCTCTAGAGATATTCATATGTGCACAAAAAGACAGATCATGGAATTGGTGGTTGGAGTAGGGAAAATTAGACTCTATTAAAATGCTCAAATTAAAATATTTCTGTGTTATGTAGTGTTATGGAGCTGTTGAAAGACTATAACTTACCTCCATATGGATCAGCATGGAAAGACACTAGAGTTATCTTAGGGAGTAAATCCTACAGAACAATATGCACGTTTTCAGTTATGTAAAAATTTTAAAGTGCTATGTTTATTAAAAGGTATTAAAAATAGATTTCATTAAGGCCAAGATGCAAAACTTTCCCTACTAAAACCAAGAAAATCCCAGGTAAGCTAAGACCAGTTGGTCACTCAACATTTCTCTATTCTTTTAATGGGACAAACTTCAAAGTCCAGCAAAGTGTATGTATGGAACAGATACTAGGTAGACAGTTAAGTGCAATGGTGCAATACACAATAATTTTAATACTGCTATTTTTTCTCAGCAACTAGGGAAAAAAAAGCAAATAGTAGGAGTTCAAAATTATTTTTGGTAGATTGATTTTTAAGTAGGCCAAACCTCAGGTCACGTACACAGAATACTCAAGTGCTCCATCAACAGAATATTTTCCAGAATATTCTTCTGAAATGAAAGAGTATTAAAGATGTTCCTATAGCCACAGGTTGCAGCATCAGCCTTCGATTTTCAAAGTATTTTAAAGATTCTCTCAAATGTAGTTCTGATTTCATTTGAAAAAGTATAAGAGGAGTCTCCCTAAAACCAATGTGATTCCCTAAAATCAACTTCCTCTCTGAATAAGAATTTTTTTGCTTACAATAGACTCTTGGCAATGAAAATTATTTGACTTTCAGTCATTTGCTTGTATGTGATCATGAGTACATATTTAGCCTCCTGAGCTTTATTAATCCTTTCCTAATGCCAAGACCCATAGTGGGCAACTGTCCACAGAATTTAGCCCCACAGAGCTCTGTCTGTTTTTTCTTTCTATCGACCACCTTCCTCTTCCTGTCTAGACCATACATTTCCCATCTAAAGAGAGGCCTTTTCTGGGTAAGATCAATGCACAGACACAAATCACAAAGAATGATTTCTCTCTCTACACAACCATTTCTTTATCTGAAATATGCCAGAGCCAAAAGCCTATAAATGTTTGGGGGTTTTAATCCTTCAGAAAAAAATTTTAAGACAAAGCAGAGCTCCATACACATTCCAAATGAGAATGGTCTGTTAAAAATATCTTAAAGTTCATTTTCATGTGAACTTGAAGAATAAAACAGAAATATTAACATTCCAGCAAAAATGCTTTGAACTGAGCCAGTTCAGCTAGGATCAGGCTGTCAGAATTAGACAGTCAGTGTGATAGTTGTTTCAAAAATTTAGGAAAAATCCATCAGAGTTTAAAGGACTTTTGGAGTAACTATATGGTCACCAAGCTGTTGACAAATTCCAATCTAGGTGCTGGTAATAAGTGAATAAGACTTCTTAGAGCACTTTTAATGATCAAGGAGATGTAGTTTAGACAGTGTTCTATAAATTGCAGTCAAAGCCAAGTATGGTGGCTCATGCCTGTAACCCCAGCCCTTGGAGGCTGAGGCAGGAAGGGGACCATAAATTCAAGGTCAGCCAGAACTAGGTAGGGAGACCCTATCTCAAAATACATACATACATACATACATACAAACATACATACATTCATACATATATACACATATAAATTGTAGTCAATAGTTTCAAAGGAACCCAATACTTAACTTTATTGCACTGCGCCCAGATTGTCAGTGGGCTTACATGCAGTGTAAAGGTCTTTGGGGCTGCCTGATTTATCTCACAAGTGGATTCCCTCTTCCTTCCTTTCCAACATTTACACAGCCTGTTGTACCAGGTGGTCTGCTTTACAAGGCCTAGCAGCAATTTTTTCTTTTTTTGGTGAGGGGTACTGGGAATCAAACTCAGAACCTCGTGCTTGTCAGGCATGTGCTAAGGCACTGAGCTATATTTCCAGCCCCAACAATTTCATTTCAAGACTTAAGATGCTGTTTACCACCGAGAACTGATAGAAACTGAAAACAACGTTGCTGTCCTTAGATTCCAGTGCAGTGGAGAAATCAGATTATTCAGTTTGCAAATAAGGACAAAGAACAAGCTGATTCGCAAGATGGGTTTCTTCTCAGTCCTTTCTTTGATCTGTTGGCCCCCCACATCATCTGCTATCATTTTTCATTTGGTTTGATTAGGTATGTGATCAAGAGGCATATCCTTCTAGAAAGATGTAAAAAGGCATGTGCACGTAATAACCAACAGCGTTCCTACCTGAGGCTTTCTCTAAATGATCTCATGTGGTGGTGTGACTGTAACAAGAAACCAGGATGCTGAGCTTGGGGTTCTGCTTATCAGCTGACCATAACATTCTCCGAGAAAGTTGGACCAACTAACATTTTTAAAGAACAGGACAACTCGGCTTTGCTGTCTTCTGCCACGTTGAACTGTTGCCCTTCTCCATGCCACCCTGCTTTGGAGCCAGCTGATTATAGACTGAAACCTCTACAAAGAGTGAAAAGCAGTGCAGGAAGACACAGAGACTGACTGAACACCAACCACACAGCTAAGCCTCCAGCCCAGTGCACAGGATGACAGACAGGACTGGTGGTGTGAAATCATCAGAATCAACAGGAACAACAGGAGCGACAGGTGGGACCAGCAACCAGCATGGTAAGAATCCAAGCCTTGGTAAGTAGGCCTTTTCTGTAATTTTCTTTTTTCTTTTCCTCTCTTCTTTGTCTTTTTCACTTTTTCTTCTTCTTCTTTTTTTCTTTCTTTCCTTCTTTTTTAATTTTTTCTCTTTGCTAAATTGCTGGGGAGAACTCCAGTCACAGGAAACTAATCCCACCCCCCAAACCCAAAGACCAAGTTCAGATAATCCCTCCTTTAATTCTTTCTTTTCTACCCCCTTCTCTAGTTTCCCAAACCTTGTGTAACCACCGTTTGTCCTCCAGTATTGCTTCTATGTCCTTCCCAGCTACCTTTGTTTCATATGCTGTCCTCCCTAAATTTTCCCACCATGGGGTAAAACCACTCTATCAAAGGGAAACACTTTCCATACAAATTCCTGGTTTATGATTTTTTCTGTTCTATAACTATAGACTTTGTTCATGTGGTCAAAAGTAAAAAATCAATAGTTGCTACAGTTTTTCAGCTTCTAAATTGTGCTTGATGCTACTGTTATTGCCAATTTTAATACCTTAGCTAGGATGTCATAACTGTTGTACTCAGTTGTTCTCCCTTCTGTAACAACACTGTGAAACAACAGGGCAATAACTTCACCACAGCCCTACACCAGAGGACTGAGGACTGAGCCAAAGACACCAGCATCCCACTCTTTCTCAATTAATTGGGAAGGCAGGATCTTGGGACAGACACAAACCAAGAATTTCCTACACACAGAAGACATCCTTGAAGAATAAATCTTACCTAAAGAGGACCTGATACTAGTGGTATAGCTACCCACTGCAAAAACTCACAAGGATCATCACAGAAAACAAAGTAAAAATATATTTTTTAAATAGAAATGGCAAGATAAAAAAGAAAAATGTAATCTCAGGCCTCCAGACTAGAACAAGGCCAGGGGATACTGACATAGAAGAAAATGGAAGTCGTGCATCTGAAATTTCTGAAATGATAGCCACTGAAGTAAAGAAACAACTCCATGAGGCTATAGAGAAAATCAGATCAGAAATAATCTCTCAGGTTAAAAGAGAAATATTATCAACATTTTAAAAAAATTGCTCAGAAAATCTCAAGTAGAGATAGATAAGCAAATAAATGATGATAGGAAGGAGATGGAAATTGTGAATGATCAATACAGGAAAGAAATAGAATGCATGAAACAAATTCAAGGAGATATCCAGGAAATCAAAAATTTCATTGGAAACTGGCAAAACCACCTGAATGTATCTGAAGAAAGATTATCAGACCTTTAATACAGGATCGTAACTAGGGACCATGAAAGGAAAGACCTATTGAAAAAAACCAAAATATCAGGAAACAACAATTTAACAGCTACAAGATGACACAAGAAAAATAATATAAGAAAAATTGATGTCAGTGAAAAAGTAGGAGACCACACAAATGACATGTGAAACTATTTGCAGAAGTAATAGCAGAAAATTTCCCAAGCATGAGAAAAGAATCTGATATACAGACAATTGAGGTATATAGAAACCCAGTTAGTCATAATCAAAATAAATCTACACCCATACAAGACCCCAGAAATTCAACACAAGAACAGAATATAAAAAGCTTTTAGAGGGTATTTAGCTCAGTGGCATAAGTGTCTGACTGACAAGCGGGAGGTCGTGAGTTTGATCTCTGGTACAAAAAAAAAAAAAGCTTTTAGAGAAAAAAACCAGATCATCTATAAAGGAAAGTCTACTGGAATCATGGTAGATGTCCCAACACAAACTCTCAAGGCAAGAGGAATTTTGTGTGAAGTATTTCAAGTCCTGAAAGAAAAAACTTCCAACTCAGTCTGATGTACCCTGAAAAACTATCTTTCAAAATTAATTGAGAAATAAGATACTTCCATGACAAAAAACAATTGAAGAAGCTCATGACCACCAAACCAACATTACAAAGGGTCCTGAAAGATATTCTAGACAGAGACAAAAAAGAACATAATTCCAAGAACGACAACAGAAAGAAACCACCAGGCAGGGCAACAAATTAAACAGAGGGAACAGTGGGAAACCAACAGCAGAAATATAACATGAAAAAGGCAAGTCAATACATCTCCGTTATTACCCTCAATGTAAATGATCTCAAAGAAATCAAAGAAACAGATGAGCAGAATAGATCAAGAAGGAAGATCCAACAATAAATGCATTTAATGCAACAATAAATTCATAGACTAAATATCAAGGGATGGAAAACAATACTGCATGGAACAGGAACCCAGAAAAAAAGCAGGGATAGCTATTCTGTTTGCAGACAACTTCAAACCAAGAGTGATTAAAAGATATTAAGAAGGTCATTACATACTTATTAGGGGAAAAATTCAAAATAAGAAATAATAATCATAAATATATATGCACCAAATATGGAAGTACCCAGCTACATAAAACAAATATTAATAGACATGAAAAAACATATAAGCAATAACACAATTATGAGGGGAGACCTTAATACCTCAAAGTCACAAAGAGACAAGTCAACAAAACAAAAAATGGGCAAAGAAGAAACAGAATTGAATCAAACCTGTGAACAAATGTTCTTAGTAGATGTTTACAGTGTTCCACCCAACAACATCAGAATACACATTCTTCTCAACTGCACACAGGACATTCTCTAAAATAGATCACGTACTAGCCCATAAAACATGCTAATGTTAATGCAAGGGAATTGAAATTATCCCACACATATTATCTAATCACAGTGCCATAAAATTGGAAAGTAATGACAAAAGGAATCACAAAAACTCCATAAAAACACGGAAATTAAATAACACTCTCCTGGACAACCAATGGGTCACACATGAAATTAAAAAGAAGAAACTAAACTATACCTGCAATCAAATGAAAATGCACATAAAACTTACTGAAACCTGTGTGATGGAATTTATGCAGTCAAAAGAGGGAAATTTGTAATGGTGAATTTTCACATCAGGAAAGCAGAATGAACACGAATAAGCAATCTATTGCTACACCTCAAGCTTCTAGAAAAAGAAGAGCAAGTCAAGCCCAAAACCTGTATACGGGAGGAAATTATAAAGATCATAGCAGACATTAATGCAACTGAGACAAAAAAAGTACAAATAATTAATGAATTGAAGAGTTGGTTCCTTGAAAGAATAAATAAAAACTTTATCAAGAAAAGGGAGGAAAAAACTCAAATTCATGCAATAAAGAGGGAAAAGGGTAAAATCACTATAGTCCCTGTGGAAATTCAGAAGATCATCAACACCTTCTTCAAAAATCTTTACTCACATAGGATGGAAGCACAGAAGAAATGGAGAGATTCCTAGAAATATATGAACTACCAAAGTTGAGTCAAAAATATATAAAAATTCTGAATAACCCAATATCAGTTATTGAAATTGAAAACGTACTAACAAAGAAAAACCCAGATCCTGTTAGATTCACAAGTGAATTCTATGAAAATTAGAGATTTGATGCCAATGCTCCTCAAACCCTTTAATGAAACTGAAAGGGAATCAATTCTCCCTCATTTCTGGAGGCAAGTATTACTCTGATACCAAAACCAGTGAAAGACCCAACCAAAAACTAAAACTATAGACCAACCTTCCTAATGAGCATAGATGCAATAATCCTCAATATGATACTAACACACAGAATTCAGCAAGTCATCAAGAAGATTATGCACCATGACTAGGTGAAATTCATCTCAGTAATGCAGGGATGGTTCAACATACACAAATCAATAAATGTAATACACCACATCAACAGAACCAAAGACAAAAATCACATGATCAACTCAATAAATGCAGGAAAGGATTTTGATATACTCCAACACTCATTCATGATAAAAGCCCTACAGAAAATCAGAATGTATTGTCTTTAATTCAATCTGATAAAAGCCATGTATCACAAACCAACAGTCAACATCATACTAAAAGGAAAAATCCTGAAAGCTTTCAATCTAAAATCAGGACTATGACAAGGATATCCACTATCACTACTCCTATTCAATGTAGTTCTGGTAACATTAGCCAGAGCAATTAGACAAGAAAGCGAAATAAAAGGAATAAGGATAGGAAAGTAAGAGGATCAGTTATCATTATTCTCAAATGAAATGATATTCAATATAGAAGATCCCAAAAACTCCACCAAAAGACTTCTAGAATTAATACACATATTCAGTAGCATAGCTGGATACAAAGTCAACACTCAAAAATCAATGGCATTCCCATATACAAACAACAAATGCCCTGAGAGAGAAATTAGGGAAACCACACCCTTCATGATAGCATCCAAAAAAAAATTTTAGAAAAAACAAACGAATACTTAGGAATCAATCTGACAGAGGAAGTAAAAGATCTATATATTGAAAATTCCAGTACTCCCAAAAAGGAGAGCAAAGAAGATACCAGAAAATGTAATTATATCCCTTGCTCATGGATAGGAAAAACCAACATTGTGAAAATGGGCATACTCCCAAAACTGTTATATGGATTTAATGCAATCCTGATCAAAACAACATTAGCATATCTCACAGATCTAGAGAAAACATCCCTAAAATTAATTTGGAAACAGAAGAGACCTAGAATAGCAAAGGCAATCTTGGGCAACAAAGGCAAGGCAGGAGGCATCAAAATCCCTGACTTGAAATTATACTACAAAGCTACTGCGATAAAATCAGCATGGTATTCACACACACACAAAAAAAAAGACCTGAGGATCAGTGGAACAGATTAGAAAATGCAGACACAACTACAAACACACTCAGCCACCTTATCTTTGACAAAGTGGCCAAGCATGTTCACAGGAAGAAACATAGCCTCTTCAATAAGAGGTGCTGGAAAAACTGGCTTTCCACATGCCAAAGACTAAAACTAGACACATGTCTATCACCATGCACTAAATTAAAGCCAAAATCGATCAAAGATCTAAATATGAAAACAGAAACACTAAATCTTCTGGAAAGAGAAAATAGATAGAAATCTCGAAGACACAGGGGTAGGCAGAAAGTTTGTGAACAAATCCCATATTGCATGAGAGGTACTTCAAAGAATCAACAACTGGAGTCTCATCTTATTAAAAACCTTTTACACATCAAAAGCAATCACCAACAGAGTGAAAAGAAAACCCACAGAATGGGAGAAGAATTTTAACCAACTGTCCCTCAGACAGAGGACCTCCATTTAGAAAACACAAAGAATTGAAGAAAACCAGGAGCCCCAAATTCAAAGTCCCAATGCAAAAATGGTTATCTGAGATGAATACACACTTCTCAGATGAAGAAATGCAAATGGCAAATAAATACATGAAAAAAAGTTCAACAACATTAGTCATTCAAGAAATGCAAATTAAAACAACACTGAGACTCAGTCTCAGTCCAGAAAGAATGGCTATCATCAAGAAATCAACCAATAACAAAAACTGGTAGGGCTGTGGGGAAAAAGAACCCTTTTTTACTGTTGGTGGGAGTGTAGACTGGTACAACCACCATGGAAGTAAGTGTGGAGATTCCTCAAAATCCAGGATTAGAGGTCTCATCCAACCCCTTCTGGGTATTTTCCCAGAAGAATTAAAAACATCATACCATCATACCACAGCAATATATGTGCACCCATGTGTATAGCAGCCCAATTTGTAATAGCTAAATCTTGGAAACAACTCAAATGCCCATTGACCACTAAATGGATAAAGAAGATGAGGTATTTTTTATACAATGGAGTATTACTCAGCTAAAAATGACAAATTCAAGGCTTTTATAGGTAAGTGGATGCAACAAGAGACCATACTCATAAGTGAGATAAATCAGACACCAGTGTGTAAAGATCATATTGTCTCCCTAGTCTGAAAAACTGGAAGAGTAAATAAGATCCAAAATCTACAGTAGATATTGAGAAATGAAGGAAGGGAAAAGAGTAAAAAAAATATATATATATTTATATATATATGAATGAAAGCTTAGATAATTATACTACTAATTTGTTTTAGTTCATTGAAAAGAATGTCTTGTGCTTATACTGTTTGTTCAATTTTGCATGCCTATATCTTGTAATCTGAGCAACTACTTTGAAGAAAACAATGCGTAATATATTAACCATTATTAATTTTCTATTATCTCCATATGAAATTCTGCATCATTGTTTTTATTGTTGTTTTCTTTTTAGCATAAAATAAAATATAATAAAATGAACAGGCCAACTAATAAGGAAGAGATAAGACAAAATGACAACGTTCCTGCAGCTTTTCAAATCATCACAGAAAACTTAAAACAAATTGCTGCAAGCCATGGTGGCCCATGCCTGCAATCTCAAAACTTTGGGATGCTGAGGCTGAAGAACTGCCAATTCAGTCCCAGACTGAGAATCTTAGCAGTTTAGCAGGACCCTGTCTCAAAATAAAGAATAAAAAGCTGGAGATGTTCTTCAATATGAAATCTCTGGCTTCAGTCCTTAGTACTGGGAAAAATTGTAAGACAAATGTCTACCTTGAATCAAAAGCTACTCATAGGATAAAAAACAAGAAAAATCTATTACATACTGTAGAAGGGCTCTCCAAAGACTTGGGGTAGTTTTTTTCTTTTTTTCTTAATGTGAGCCATTGATTAATGACTTGGGAAAAGGAAATGTTTGGGGAGTTAAAGACTCGTAATTTTGTTTCCTACTGGGAGTAGAAAGTGCAAGAGGGAAGAAAGCCATGAGGAATTAGAATTGAAAGCAGGAGCTAGAGTAAGCTGGGTGAAATTAATTTAAGTGTCTTGTAGGAAGAGAGAGGTCTATGTCAAATAGTCTTCATGGAGATGAAAATCGTAACAGTTCCTGAAGGCTGGCTATATGACAGGAACTTTCCATGCTAATTCTACGCAACAGTGCAAGTACTGTTACACATTGCATCAGTTCCACATACAATACTACACAGCACCAAAGATGTTCACCCAAGATTGATGTCACCTTGCAATCACTATGGCCCAGAGGGTGGACGTGATAATTATATTATTGTCTAGAAATGCGTAAGCTCAATTAGAGTCACTTCAGTTGACAGTGCACAACACGGGTACTGCGTATGTTAATTATCATATTAAAATCTTTCACACTACGATTTAGTGTTCAAATTTAAATCAGAGGTTGTTTTATAAGCATAAAACTGAACAAACAGGTAGGTATAAATTTAGAATTAGTGAACAAATATCCACCATAGGGAAGAAATTCCATCTTTCCTCACAAAGCAACAACCCAATGCTTTATGAGATCCTAAGAAATGAAGCTACCAACAAATAGATGAATTTGTGTTTCATTTTGTTATAGTGTTATGCAAAAATAATTATTTGTTGCATGCCAAGTGATGTAAGAGAAGCCAGGGCAAATTATCAAATCCCTAGCAACAGAAGAATAACATTTTCAAATACAAAAAAGCATGATTTGATTGGTACATGATTAGCAGTGTTATGTTTTGCTTTTTTCTCATTGGTACAAAAAATAATAGTGAATCATCTGCCTGACTGCACTTAAATTTAATTAACAAGCATATATTCTTCCTTTCAGATTTTATTAGTATATATTCACAGTATATAATGTTTATATTCTCCATGGGAAGTTGTATATGTACATAACACATTTTAATTCTTTTATGTCCCCTTTCCTTCTCGTTCCTTCCCCTGTCTCATGTCTTAGTCCTCTTCCACTGCGCAAAACATCTATCTACTGCCACTCCTTTCCTTCAAGTGCGAAAACACGGGTTCACATACGTGAAATCACTTGTCTGAAGTATGCAGCCAGTGATATCTAGGAGTTATCATTTAAAACTAAGTCAGTCTGATTCCAAAATTTAGGTCCTAACCACTATGAAAAACTGCTTCCCCAAACAGGGAAAGAGATCATGATAATTCTTTAAATGACTAAGTAAGAACATGCACTTTTCTCTCCGGTAGACCTCAATCTCTCTCAGAGGAAAAGCCAACAACCTTTTAAGGGGTAGAGAGAACTTCAGGATCTGCAACCCCCGCCTGCTCCTTTGCCTTAAACCTCCATCTCATCTCCTTTTCTCCCCACTCACTCTGCTCCAGTGCCAATGACTCCTCGCTTTTTCCTTAACTTGCTAGCAAGTTTGCTTCCACTTCAAATATGCCCCTACCTCAGGACTTGCCACTCGCTGTTCTCCCTGCCTGGAACAATTCTGAATCTCATCTCCATGCTATTCACTTGAGTTTTCATTCCTTCATTGTCTGCTTAAATGCTAATCAGGAGGCTTCCTGACTACCTTTTATAAAATCACAGCACTCCGCTCTATCTTATTTCCTATTTACCCCTGAAAGTGCTTCACTTTCACCATAGAGTATTTCCCTATGAAACATTGCACATTACTTTGTTCTTTTGCTTATTTCTTGCAGCAATGTAAGCTTCAGAAGGCAGAAACTGATACATTTCTGTACCTATACTGGTAGTCAGTTAATACAAAAACAGGATTAATCTTTCTCTAACAATATTACTGCACTATTATTCTCTTCTGTTTTATCATCAGTTCAGAAAATTGCATAAGCATGCATCTATGAATTGTGATTACTTATAAATCAATTATTCTGCTTTTCACTCCTCTGGGGAAATTAATAAGGGTGATACTCTTGTAATAGAATGTATTCCAATGCACATTTCAAGATCAGATCTTAATGCTAGCTCTGTTACTTGGCTACACAAAGTTAATAAAGGTACTCACTTCCTATTAGTTTCCTCATCCATAAGGTTGACATAATGATAATATAGGATTTCCTTCTGAGGGTTTTTATAAAGATTACATAAAAGAATTCAAAGACCTGATAGAAACTAAATATTCAATAAAATATTTGTTTTTAATCAAACTATTTCCAACCTAATAGGAACCACTAAGACCAGATGTTTCTCAATGAGAATTTTTTTTCCTCCAAAAAAGGTATTTAATGATAGAGACATTTCGCTTACCATGAGTATAGATGATCTGTGGGTTGCCGTTAACATCTGGTACATACAAAGCCAGAGAAGCTGCTGGACACTGTGCGGTGCACACAACTGCAAACTCACAGCCAAGGATGATCCAGCCCAAGACATCAATAACGGCACTGATGAGAAAACCTGAAAAAGAATACTTGTTTCAACGATTGCAAACTCCAGTACTCAAGGACAGTTAAGAAATTTAAAGAGGAAACTTTTTTTGTTTGTAAAATCAGCTTAAAGTTTAAAATTCATGACTCCAGAGGCCTGGTGTTAAATGTCTTCTCACAACTGATGTCAATGATTCGAGGCCAACAGCTGGAGATGCCGGTGTCCAGACCTCAGGACTCCCAGCCAGTTGTCCCTGAAGTTCCTTGTGTTGGCCTCTTCGGTTCTACATTAGACCACTAGAGGGTGGAGAAACACCATCAATCATTCAACATTTGAGCACCAGACCTGTAGTTTTTAGTAACATCAGCCTTAATAAAACGCTAAAATATTCCTGGTCCCTGAAATAGAAACTGCTCAGGGTAGATTTATGAAATACTTGTATATGCATGCAACTTAAAAGGTGATTCCAGTATTTCACTTTAATTGTCATCACCCCAAATCTGTAAAGTATGCTAGTACAGTAATTAAATTAAATGTCTTTAAATAGACCTGATGAATAGTCATTCATGACACTATGATAAGATTATTATGATGATAGTGTGGTAGTATATCATAACTATAATGGTAAAACTCTTTCTTTGAGGAGGATTTGATTATGCTTGGAATTAAATCATATCAGATTGGTTTATATGATCTTACCCACAAGGAATTAAGCAAAAAATGAGCATGAATATGAACTCCAATTTGGAGAATCCTAAACCGAATGCAACCCCAGGATGCTAATGCTCATTTTTCTAATAATATTGTATCAAAAAGAACCTGAATGACTAAAAAACATTACAGCATACTCACTAAATATTTAGACACATCACAATTCTGCACACTCAAGTTTAGAATAGAGGCATTAAGGAAGTGTTAAAAGGAAATTTGGAGGGAAAAAAGTGAAAGAATTATTCAAGAACAGAGTGTCTAATTATACTCCTTTTCAACTAATATTCAATGTGTAGAAACAAATATTGCATAAGTGATTTCTAAGTTTGTTCTTAATGATTTTCCCAGTTGTCCATAAGTACCACTAAAGAGATTGTGAAATTTTGTTCAAAAATCATTTTAATTTTCTTTAATTTATATGCACATTGATAAATGTAAGTGAACAAAAAGAGCTGTATGACTATTTTGACATGGAACTCAAAGACTGAATGATGCTGTCAAACAGAATAAAAATCAGTGACTCACAAATGGTTAAGCATTGCAGCAGAAAACATCAGATCTTAGGAGACTGCATCAAAGGGCAGTCAGCTACATCAGTCTGTTATCAGACTATGTGACTTTGAAAATTGCCTCTACAAGTTAACAGTTTTGAAGTTTTGAGGAAATTATCGCATGTCTCTATCTCAACTACAGAATAGCTGCACATGTCAAAATACACATGAATAAAATAGGTAAAACATTTAGAACCATTTTTGGTACACTTTAACCTATGCAAATATTGTCTATGATAATCATCATTTCCTTCAATAGATAAGATAGTTTAAGAGGTAATATCTAAACCTCTTCTACTTTCTGTTAGAAATGACTTTTCTTTCTAAATTATTCCTAAATCATTGTATTCCTCAAGAAAAGCAACAGTTGGAACAAACCAGATGACATGGAACTTGAGAAATAGAAAATTTGGCTCCATTTCAGAGCCACTCCATCACAACAGAGGCAGTCCCTTGTTCTTTTCTCTCCTTTTCCTTTCCTTTCACCATGATATGCATATTCCTCACCACCACCGTGTAAACAGCAGCTACAAATGATGGAGAAAGAAGAAACAATTCTGCATTTTATCTTTCTTTTCTTTTTTCTTAAATATAAACATTCAATCAAGATTCAAGCCAGAACTGAAGATAACAGAAATGCACAACAGAAAAAAGGGAGAGAAAGAGAGAGAGAGAGAGAGAGAGAGAGAGAGAGAGAGAGAGAGAAGAAAAGGAAACAAAAAAATAGGAAAAAAAAAAGCCTGTTAAAGCCTTGCCAAGGCACCTTTGGAAAGGTCATGTAAGCTAATGGAAACAACACCTTTCCTTCTTCACGAATTCTGAAAAGTTTCACTTGATATTATGCCTTATTCCTTCTATAATAGACAGCTATCATGAACTTAACAAAACAAGAGGCAAGAAGAAGTGGGAAATCCAAGTACAAGAATAATATAGGGCCATATAGAGTTAGATCTTGTCCTCACATCAGTCCTGCAACGGTTAATGCCTCCCTTCATCTGTTGCCAAGGGAACAAGACCCCTATGTCAGCGTGACACAGACTCCAGGGACATGGAGCACACCTCACCTTGCACTTCATTCAACTGCAATCGATTGCATTTCATTCAGAAAAATCCTCATTTTCAGAGGACACTCCAGAATCCTGAAAGGGGCAGAATATTCTATGCTTCATAATATTAAAATTTAATTCCATTAGAAAACTCACTGCTCCAGGTCAGCCAGCCTTAGTTGGCATCAGTGCATAATTTTAGGATAGCAAGACTGAGCTGCTAGGAATGGAAAATTAGAATATGCATGTAACAAAAAATAGGTACTACAAGGTTTGTACTGATATTATTGCCTTAGATGTTTTCTCTTATGACCTGGCTCATACAGCCTCTCTAGTTGAAACATGGCTATAAACTCTTTTTTTAATTCACAGAGCATTGTTATGAATTGACTAAAGCCTGAAACAGATGACTTGGGTTTAAAGACTTGCTTCACATCTATTACATAGCTTTAGTCTAAATCTCAAATTTAGGATTCATATCTATAGCTCAATGGTAGAATAAAATAATTTTAGCTTTAATTCTTCTTATCTCCATTTTCTCATTTGTAAAATAAGGGCACTCACCTTCCCTGTCTCTTAGGATTTTATGAGGATTAAATCAGTTAATATGCACAAGACAATCAACACTTGGCACAGTCCAAGTAATAATTATATAGGTGCTTGGTACACTAATTATTTTATTACAATTTGAAGAGACAGAAATTTGATATTGTCTTTAGATGTCCTGTTTTTATTCTGATTAATTTTTAAAATGTATTTGTAATGCTCTAAGCACTAAAAAAAATATGGTTTCATTATAAACATGGCTAAATGAAAGAACAAAATATTTAAAGAAGTGAAAAGTGAATTCTTTAGGAAGATTTCAAATTTTGCACCATTTTTGGTTTTTAGGCCTTAGGCAAAGCATTCTGCTGCATCCAATCATAGTTCATAACAAGCCATAATAGATGGATGGAGGGATGGATGGATGGATGGATGATAAACAGAACAGTTTCCCAACCAACCAGCAGCTAGACCTATTCATTCTAATTGTGGCACTGAATTGGAAATTACTTAGAAACCACTTGAGTAAATGATGGGGAAAACTCTGCAGAGCAGTTTCATAATCTTAACCAAGCAAACATCATTAAAGCCTCTCCTGATTGTATTTCCTGAGCTCTGCTTATCTACAAGTCATCAGAATAAACAGTTCCGATTAAGGGAAACAGTGGCACATACGGCTCCAGATCATGGCCACCGAGGAATGTGCGGTCTCAAACACTCGTTTTACAAAACATTTGCTAAATCCTCTGGCTCATATGAAGACAAATACAGCATCACATAATAGAATGTTTTGGACTGGAAATCTTTGCCAGGGCCCAGAGTTAATGTCTTGTGCAAGCATACCTCATCTCTGGGTGGGAATGTCACTTGAATAATATTTCTTCCCTATGTCATCTTTTGACATGGTTCTGGTTTGGCTCTACCATCTCCATCTGATCTTTGAAAGACATTAAATCGGAAAGACCTGAAAATTCGAGTTCAATTTCCCAGAGATTTTCCTTACAAGTAATTACAGATTTCAGCATGAACATTTCCAATGGTAGATTCTAATTCCTCAACAGGTAATTCATCGACTCCAAACACCTGCTGTGCAATAGATTTGGGATTTCACGTGAAAAATACAAAGTTCAATAAAACTAAGTCCTTGCCTTCAAGAAGCATATTATCTAGTGGAAGTGAGAGTTGTAAGAAAATACATAACAAACCACTGTAAACTGTTTCTACAAGAGTAAGTACAGGGTGCTATGCATGTATATAATGTTATAATAGTTAGCAATCTTTTATATCTGTTACTGCTCTAAAATTCTACATCTATTAGCCCTTTCAACTTTGAAACAGTGCTGAAAGTAAATTGAGATGCAAAAGTAGATAAACCACAGTAAACCACCAGATTAGGAGAAACATGCAACTCATCTTGGGAAAACCAAGAAGATTCCTAAAAGAAGATTGGAATATGCAGTGCAAGAAAATATAAAAGTACTTGAGAGATGAGTGAGTCAATTAGATTATGCAGGAAGAAGGGAAACCTGGGAAGAAAGGAAAATATGCCTCAATATCACCCTTTAACCTGCAAGAGGATCTCAGCTCTAGGGCCGTTAGTTTTCTTCTAGGTAGTTTTAGAGGTTTTTTTTTTTTTTAACTCAAAGCAAGGGCATAAAACATGTGGCAATGTGTTAGCCTAATGTATACATTTTAAGAATTTAGAAGTATGGTTCATGACCTCTGTACATACTCAAGGCTTGAGCCTGGCAAATATTACAGTTGGCTGTGTTGTACATGAGGCACAAAGACAAAAACACTGCTTATTTGGGAACCTAAAAGCAGACTGCTAAAGCTTGAGTCCAGAATGTGAAAAGAAAAGTGAAGGAAGGCAGAGCTCAGGAAAGCACTTGCCTATGCCGTTAATGGTTTGAACTTAATTCTGAAAGCATCTAGCCTCCCGTGAAGGATTCTTAGCTGGACAGCAAACCAGCACTCTATTTGAAGTATATTCACATCATATACATCAAGCTGCTCTGCTCCCAAAAGAAAGACCAGTTATTTTTATTTTCTCTTCCTCTCTTTTGTTCTATCTAGAACAGAAAAGAGAAAGCATGGAGAGGTGTGCTATGGCTGTAGGAGTTCTTATTGTGAAGCCTCATATAATTGCAACAGTAAATTTCGCCCGGGGACAGGGCAACAGCAGCTCTGCTGTTTCTTACCTAGATACTCATAAAGGAAAACCTGAAATCACAGACCACGAGAAGTTAAGCAGCTAGGTTAGAGTCCCAAAGCCTATAGGATCAATGACAGGAAAATGGAATGGAGCAGAGCTGAATAAGTAATCAGAGAGCTAAGCAAGACCCAGTGCACAAGAGGTCCAGCAGCCTTGGAATGAGGTTTTCTTTGCCTCCAAACCTTGTAACCCTCTAGTGTGTAGCAAAAGACTCTCAGTTAGTGCCTGACTTCCCAGAGCAAGCCCAGGTGGGGTAAATGTTTAGATCTGCAGAGGAGTTCTTCCATGATATTGGCCATGCAAGGCTGCATTTCCCCTAATTGACGGCAAGTGAAAAAGCAGAATCTTCTTTCTGTAGGTCTATGTTGTAGATATTTATCAAGTTTTCCTTGCTAAAAATAACCTAATTTCTTCCCAAGTAATTACCTTTCCACTACTGCATATGACTTTGGGAAAAACAACACCAAAACCGGCAAACTCCAACCACATTTCCCATCAACAGAACAGATGTTTTTATTGCCGTGTGTGTGTCAACCCACCTACAGCCAGATAATAGGGAAGGAAACTATTACTTGCACAGTAAGACTTTAAGCTGTGAGCCAGTGAGGCAAGAATATGAGAACAATTGGGATGAAACTGCTTTAGCAGTAACCTCTGAGATAGTGGCAGGAATGCACAAGTAGACGTTGGCCAGACTGCCCCAGGAGAAAGACTTTAGAGGTGCAAGATGTTGCCCATCCCTTCCCCAAGCACAAACTCTAACTTTCCATGAGCTCCTTTCATCCTGTCAATAAATCATCAAGTGCTTCTATAAATCAACCAGCTTCCTTTCCATGTCAGGAGCACTTCTTGCCCCCAGGCAATGATTGTCAGTTTGAAACCTTGGAAACTGCTGTTCAAAATTATTTATGAAAACACAGAGTTTCACATAATCACAATTGCACTGGGAAACCAGGGGCTTCGCCATTTTTAGCTGAGTACCTTCAACACAATGCTGTATTACACTTCTGTTCTGTCTCTTCAAATTCCAGGATGTACTAATTATTACAGACCCACCTGGGTATCAGCTTGCTGTGAAGCAGGGGTTCCCACAGGCCGGAGAGTTATATTTTATTTCCCTAGAGCCCTATAATTCCTGACACTGCAGTGATGGATGAGGGGGTGCGGACCCTTCCTTCTGATGGGGGGGGCACAGGCAAGCTTGCACAGAGAGTACAAATAAAGGCTAACATTCAGTTCACTGAGGGAAGGTTTTAACCTGAGCTACTTGGATCATACATGGACAGATAATTTTTCATTAAAAATATCACTTAAAATTTTTGAAAAACAAACGCACATATGCAACTAAACAGATGTTCATATTCCTCCTCCTCGCCTTCCTTCAGCAGTATTCACAGGAAACACATGGCTATGTTGCCCTAAGTCCAGTTACTAATTAGCATGTTTCAGTAGCACATTTCATGGAGGATAAGGAGGATTTCAAAGGGATTCCTTCCTTTTAAGTTGAGGCAGCTGGTGATAATTACCAAGCAGGAAAAGAATGTGCAAACATCACTGAGAAGCCATCAGAAGAGAAGGTTGAAGGGGTCTTTGGGTTTTATTGTTTGCTCCAGTGGTTGGGAAGGGGTACATATTACCTACCTTTTCACCATACCCCAAGGAAGCAGCTGTCCATTTTCGTCACTCTGCAAGGACATAGAAACATTTCCAAGAGCATGAACTCAAAGATCATTCACAGCACGCATGTAAATGTCACAGGCATGTAGTCAGAGCTCTTGTAGTAAGCTATGTCACACCCAGTCAAAGATGCACTGCAAAATAGAAACTGACTATGGCCTTTCCCTTTCTAAACCTGCCCTGGGAATTATTGATTCAAAGTTCATTTTTATAATTAAGTGTTGCCATGAAGTGAGTCCAGATACCCGAAATGATGCCTAACAAGAAAAAAACTTGACTTATAGTTCAATGAGACCTCTAATGGGAAGAACACTAGACCAAAAATTGAGAGATTTCTGATGAATACTAATTTCAAAAGTTTGAGAAAGTTATTCAGTTTTTCTGAGCCTCAGGTTTTCATCTATAAAATGAGAATCACATAGTGTGATATGTGAAAGTTTAGAATATTGTGGAAGCACAATACATATTTACTTTGACTCTTCAGGTAAAAGTAAAATTCGAGGCATCTTTGGATGATAAATTCCACCAAAAACCAACCACAGTACCAGCAGCTCAATGGAAACATGTGTGCACCCTATAGAAAGAACTGATTGTCCTGAGTCCGCAGGCTACTTAGAGGAGACCGAAAGCTCACAGGATGACTACTTAGGTTTTAGGAACTGGCTGCACAATCAGAAACAATTATGCAAAGCAAGCAACAGAGTAATTAAAGGTAGAGATTCTGAAATCACACTGCATAGTTTCAAATTCCATCCTACTGCTGCCTACCTTTGTGACACTTGTCTCCCAACTGTACAGTCAAAGTAACAGTAATGACATCAACTCACAGATGGCTTCATTGTGATGATTACATGAGATGCAAGATATGCACAATACTTAACAAATTATGACTTTCATCTCAGAAAACACAAGCATCATTACTGCAAAGATGTCAGTACTAAAATTATAGGACTGAGTAGTAAGTTTAGTTATTTTTGTTTTAATGACTGATACTATTAGCTAATGGTACATAGTACTTAAAACATTGTGCAACTTTCACTCCTATTTATTCACATAACATTCATAACATTCCTATGGCATGCCAATGTATGGCAGAGCTGAGATGTAGGCAAAAGTTTTGCTTTTTCTTATTCACAACAAAAACTAACACTGGGTCAGTGACTGAGGTTGGGGGAAGTGTAGAGTGAGCTACTAGCTACATTGGAACTTTGTATAGCTGGATTTGAATATGAAAATATTACAAATGCTAATTGAGCTTCATGTATCCCCCCCAGCACACGTCATGAAGACAAATATATTTGCCTCAGCATTATAAAGTAATCTTACCTTGACTTATCTAGATCATTACTAGTTCTTTTTTATACTTCATTATGTCTATTGTGAGAAAACGGCAATTCTGAAAAGTAAAGGAAGTGTTTCCCTATTCCAAATATTCTACTTTTTTAAAGACAAAAATAATAACTCAAAATAACAGCAAGATAAATGTGATCAATCAAATACCAGTGAAAAGTCACTTTACACCCACACTTGCTGTTTTAAAGTCCCAAGTTCGATCATTTTAACAAGTCCTAAAATTTTCACTTTGTTATTTTACATCAAAGAAAAAGAAATTTCTGAATCATTGTGAGTACTTTTCATGAAACATGTAATTTTTAGGAACAGTGAATAGACTTATGCCCTGCACGTCAAGGAACTCAGTAAAGCCCTGTTGATTGCTTAAGTACTGAGGATGTCTCTGTCTGGTATTAGATGGTATCTCCACAGACGGGAAATGCAGCAATTTTTAAGCACAGGCTCTTTTGAACTTGGGAAGGCATACCTGGCAGATAATTAGCTGCTGCCTGGCAATGCTAGTAGATCAAATACAAGCCAGCATATGAGACCAGAGAAACAGTTTCATGCTTCTGAAGATATATAGAAAACCTGAAGAATGAAACCCACATCATAAATAATATCAAGGGTCATTTAAAAGATTCTCTCTCTCTCTCTCTCTCTCTCTCTCTCTCTCTCTCTCTCTCTCTCTCTTCTCTCCCTCCCTGCCTCCCTTCCTCCCTCCCTCCCTCGTCCCTCCTCAGAGGTTACATCAGCTTTCCTAAAACCCTGCTCTCTTCTCTCTTCTGCTTGCTGATTCCATCACAGATTCCAGCTCCAGGCATGCCCATTACTTGCCAACCAAGTTACCACATCCTGCATCTGTGCTTTTATTTATGCTTGGTTTCCTTTCCAACTTTTCTTCCATCTCTAATAATCTCTGTATTAGGAATTTCAGACACCTGATCAAAAGTCCTATGCCAGCTCCCCGCATTTGTATTTTATCCCTCAATAAATCTTTGTATGCGGAACCAAATTTAGCGTCTCCCTATTAAATTATTCACACTCTTAGAAATTTTCCCACCTTGAGAAACTGCTTGAGAATTTGGATCCAAGGTTCCCACATCTTTTCTATTTGGCAAGGGCTGGCTTTTTGTGCAAAGCATCGTATTCAGTACACTCTCCTTTATTGTAGTTCATTATCCACAGTCAAGTTGCCTTCCACTTGCCCATGCCATCGAGATGGCTCTATGAAAAGAGGTATAATTAGTTTGGATATTGCTGCAAGAAGTCGCAGAAGCATCAGTACCAATTCTGCCAAAATCTACAGATAACATCTACTTAACTTCAAGAGGCAAAGAGAAAGCTGTACTATTAGAGTCAGTGTGTGGGAGGGCAATTATCATGGTGGCTATGAGCATGTTTGGGAGAGTCTAACAGCCTATTCTCTGCCACTTTGTAGTTGGTGAGCCATCAACCTTTTTAACCTGAGTTTTCTCTTCCAAAAGATAAGCATAATAACTGTATCTATCTCATACAGTTTTTATAAAGATAAAGAAGATAATGCAAGTAGCACAGAGGAGGACAGAGGAGGCCTTCAATAATGATGCTAAGAATATCAAGGTTAAAAAATTAACCCAGAACTCAAATGCATTTTAAGATGCAGTAGATTATACTGTGCTAAGTACAACGTATTCAGATAGGAACTTTAGCTTTTACAGATACACATATCAAGTACTTAAGCTATTTAAAAAACTGAATACTCACATTCAGAAGATTGAAACTTGACCCCATTTCTCTCACCTTATACAAAAATAAACTCAAAATGGATCAAAGATATAAATGTAAGACCTGCAACTATGAAACTACTAGAGGGAAACAGGAGAAATGCTTCAAGACATTGATATAAACAGTGATCTTTTATGAGACCCAAAAAGCACAGGAAAGAGGCAAGAATAGACAAATAGAATTATATCAAACTAAGAATCTTATGTCCAGGAAAGGAAACAATCAACAGAGTGAAAGAACCGTTAGAGTTTTCTGGTGCAATAGAGAAGCAGAAGGACAGGGGAAGTGGCCATTTACTGAGGACGCGGAGAGGAGCCCATCACCCCGCAGGGGTTTGGCTTTCTGCTCCCACCGGATACAGAAAAGCAGAGGGTTACATGACCTCCGAGCAGCAGTGGCACATGGGACGGGTATTGGTGATAGGCAAGGAATGGATTGGAATTTTCTTCGTGCACAAACAGGAAAGTAACAATTTGGGCTGAAGGGGAGGAAGAAGGGAGTAGTCATGGGGGTAAGAGTTCCAGCTTTGCCCTTCCACCATGTTAGACCATCGCCATAATTATACAGTAATTTATACTAGGGCAAGAAATGTTTCAAGAACAACCTGCAAAATGGGAAACAGCATTTGAAAACTCTTGACACAAGATTGATATCCAAAAATATAAAGATCTTTCAAAATTCAAAAGAAATAACCCAATTTAAAATGGGCAGAGGATATGAATAGACATTTCTCAGAAAAAAAATTCAAATGGTTGACAAATCCAAGAAAAATGCTAACTTCACTAGCCATCAAGATATTCCAATATCACTCTATTACATAAATAAGAACAATTGTTAGGTGTTAATCAAGTACTTTTTAAAAGCTTGAGGGGCTAACATTACTCTCATTTGACCATTACACATTATATATGTATTAAATTTTGTCTCTGTACCCCATAAATTTATACAACTTAAATAAAAAATAATGGCTTCCTAATCTTGAAAGAAGCATGTCTCTCTGGGTATCGTTGTGGTTTTATACTTTTCAGACTTGAGTTACAATTATAGTTTTCTCACTTCTTAGTTAAAGGTCTGAGACCAAGTTGACTGATTTCTGAAAGTTCGTGTCCTCATTTGACACAAGGAAATGAGGTAATTCTAGCTTTGCATAACGGTTATAAGTGCATGTGTATTGCCTAGCATTCAATTTCTGAGTCGTTTGTCTTCCTGATTACCCTATGGGATCACTGCTGTACAGTTTTAAGATAAATCTGTAGCAGCGAGATGTACACCAGGAGATGTCATAGAGCTCTACCTCTTCATGCCCCCAGGGACATTCCTTCAGAATTAAGGCACAAATACATCTTTGGGAACACACTCATGTGGGAGAACTTGGAGTAGGCAATTTGTGGGTTCATTTTCTATAGTGTTAGCAGAATGTGGGCTGTCGACATAGGATGGGTATTGTCTTGCTTCTTGCAGTCTCACAGTTGCCAAACTGTGGCATGATGTTTCTTTCATCTCCATGATGGGCTGATTATAAGGTAAAACTGCACTGCCTGGCCAATATGCCAGGTGCCTGCTCAACTTCAAATGTTACTATTCAAAAAAAAAGAACAAATAGATATGTGGAGGGAAAACAAGGATCCACCAACAAGTAAGCACTTCAAACCATACCACAAAGAAATCAGATGTAGCCAGACTTGACTCTGTTCGGATAAATTCTGCTTAGTAGTCCCTGTGATCAAATAAGGAATTCAACCAGTGCCTACTCAATGCAATGAAGTTGACAATTATTTAGCAACATCCGGAACTGAGAGCAGCTCTTTTTCTTCTCTCCACTGAAGGGGCAGTGAGAAAACAGAGAGGAAGAATATGGAGATATACAAACTCAAAACTAACAATCTAAATGGTTTGATTCATTTTTCCCCTATACACACAAGCATAGAATTGCAGCCAGTCGCACTAATTCGACCTGTGCCAAGAACTACGAAAACTTTAAGAGCTGCAATTAAGACAAGGACAAACATGTAAACATAGTCCTTGACCTCCTGATGTTTATATTCTAGATGTCTAACAAGTCACCAAAATATTACTAAATAATTCAAATTACAATACAGTTTTGAGTCTGTAAAGACAGAGAATCACAAAGGAAATGTGCTTAATAGAGAAAGAAGCATCCGAATGAGTTACCATTTTATCTGTGCTATAAAGGATGGACAGACAGAAGGATAGATGTTTTAGGCTGAGGGAACAGGAGGTGCATAAACCTGAAGGCAGGAGGGAGATTAGTGGAATAAAGGGTTTGAAGAAAGAAGCCTCTCAATCAGAGTGAGTAATGGGAAGAGTGGACAGATGAGGTGGAAAAATAACCAAGGTTCATCTCACACAGGGCCTTTAGGTCATGACTCATAATAATAGAATAGGAAACCACTGAGCAGCTTTCGGAAGGACAAAGGCATGATGTGATTTAGGCAATCTAGCATAACATCAAAGGACAGCTTCTTAAGACAGATTACTGAGGCTACAATCTTGACTCATCCGTGCATTGTAGGAGGTGGGTGACATTGTGCTTCCTCACTTGCAAAGAACAAGAATAATAGCATCTTCTCCATTGTTTTGAAGCCTAAATGATTTATTTCAAGGGCAACTCACAGAACAATGATTCAAATTTAGGAATCGCTCAATATACATTATTTACATATGTAAATATATAAGCTACTATGCTATTACATGTTAATAATTTTCATTATTTTGCGGTTATGGCTCATGGAATATGCATCAAAGGTATAAGATATGGTAGAAAAACTGAAGCCTTTAAATAGAAGGCTGTATGGTGTTAGTGAGAAAGACAAGCTGATACATATTATGAGCTTAAGTAAGGTGGAACTCCTGAAAGATACATGAAAGTAAAAAAGAAGGGAATTCAAGAATAAACCTTAGACTATTCAAAATATCCCAAAGATAAAATAATCCAAATTTCCATCTTTGGATGAATGGATAAATAAATGGTGGCATAGATTGTTGGCCCTCCATAGCCAACACCTTCACAGCATCAAATTTGAAACACAAGTGGATGGAAAATGTTCAGGAAAAAACTGCATTTCTACTGAACATGAGGAAAATTTTTCTTGCCACTACTTCCTAAACAGCTTGATATAACAATTATTTATATAACATTTGCATCACATTAGGTATTATAAGTAATGTAATGAAAATTTAAAATACACAGGAAGATTGCATGGGATATTATGCTATTTTATATAAGGAACATGAGCATCACAGATTTTTTTTATCTTTATGGGGGTCCTGGAACCCGTTACTCATGTGTACCAAGAAGCAACTATACATATAACAGAATATTATTCAGCCACTGAAAGGGATGAAATATGAATACATGTACAGTGTGGATGCAATTCCAAATACTATGCTACGTGAAGGAAGCCAGACACAATAGATCGCATATTGTTTGATTCCATTTATGTAAAATACCATATGTACAATAAGTAGATCAATGGCAACCAAGAATGTATTGGTTATTGCCATGGTCTGAGAGAAGAATATGAGAAGTAACTCCTTACAAAGTACAGAGTTCCTTTTTTGAAATAATGAAAATGTTTTGGAACTAGGTAGAGAAACAACATTGTGATTGTAGCAAATGCCAATGAATTCTTCACGTTAAGATAGTTAATATTACATCAATTCCATCTCAATTTTTTTTCAAATAACAGATCATAGGTTTTGTCTTAACCAACTGAATGAAAAGTTTCTTGAGTCAGATAAGGATAAGGAGAGCAATGTTTTGTTTTGGACATTTGAGTATGATATTCATAATTTCTACAAGTAAAGATTCATGTGATGAGATAGATGCATGAATTTGGGTCCCAAAAGAGATACCAGAATTTAAAGCATAAATTTTAAAATGGAAGAAGTGAATCACATAACCAAAAGAGCATTTAGATTGAAGAGGAGAAAAAGACTTAGGACAAACTTTGAAAATACAACTAAGAGGGAAAACCAACAAAGACACTGAGAAGTAGAACAAATTTAAGAAAATGATGCTAGAAATTAAATGATATACATGCTTCAAGTAGGTATAGATTCAACTTTGACAAATACTGCTGAGAAGTGAGGAAAGATTAGTAGGGAATGTGTCCATTGGATTTGGTAATCTAAAGGTTGTTAATTTTAAACAAGAGAGTTCCAGTTAGCAGAGAGAGGGAAACACACTGGACTCAGTAAGAGGAAAGAGAAGACCAGGAAGTAGGACAGTGCAGGTAGTTAAAAATGTGCTCATCGAAGAAAACAGAAAAATAGGGCAGGAGCACAAACAGCATGTATAGTTATGTGAAAAAAATGTTCTTAAAGGACAGGCAATACTAGAGCTGGTTTTTATGATGGTTTTATGAGATATTACTGCTGAGAAAAAGGAGTGAAAACTTCTGGAGCTAAGTCTTTGAAAAACCAAGAGGTAATGAGATCTGCAGGACAGGAGGAGAAATGTCAAAGAAGAATTTGGATGCAGACGCATCGAGTTGGCAGGCCTTATTGTGGGAAGATGAGTGAGTTCATTTCCACTGACTTCTATTTTCTCAATGAAGTATGAGCCTGGGTCATCAGTAGGAGGAGGATGTGTGGGAGGTTTAAGGAAAAAGGAGATGATACGGTACAGTCATCTTGCAGAGATGGAGAAAATAGGATTCCTGAACACTGGAGGTTTCTGAATCAGTCATCTTGGCTTTGTGATTTTTCTCCAAAAAGTTGCTGCTTCATTTTGCACAAAGGAAAAACAGGAGTGAGTCCTGCAAACTTAGAATAGCCTTCATGATTCACACCAGACTTATCATATTCCTCTTCCTGCTCATCAGCTACTGGGGACTTAATACAGTTTAATAGGCCCATCTGTTAAACATAGAACAGGAGAAACATCATTATCAAGATATTCTGTGCCTAGACAACCACCAATGGTAACAAGTTTATATCCAAGTCCTGGTATTTTATGAAATTATTCTTTCTTATAAGATTACATTCAAGCACAGTATACCAATTCTATCCACAGAAAGTGGCACCTGCTTCTGTCAAATAATTTTTTAAATGATATTAATTAAACATCTTGAAGTTGAGAATACACGCTTTTAGTCGAGGGTAAAGCTGGTGTATTTTATTTAGCACTGTTTTCTTTCTTCTGCACCTCATTCCTTATGTCTTATCATTTCTTGTCCTTTATTCTTCTCCATTTTCCAAATCTTTTCTAACAACTACTGATACATAGATAGCACTTACTTAGACTACATAGAGAAACCACAGGTTTTAGTTTTACTGACTTCCTCTGTAGTATGGTAAGTTAGGCGGCAGATTGTATAGACTTGAAACATGGCCCCAAATTTGGGAAGAATTGCAGTTATTAGTGAAAAAAAAAAAAAAGAAATCCTCTTACATTGTTGGTGGGAGTGTAAACTAATCCAACCACTGTGAAAATCAGTATGGAGATTCTTCACAAAACTAAAAACACAAATTACATTTGACCCAACTATATCTCTTCTGGGTATCTTCCAGAAAGAGTTAAAGACATCACATTACAGTGACATATGTGTACTCATGTTTATAGAAGTACAATTCACAACAGCTGAATTATGTAAACGGCCTAGGTATCCATCAACAGACAAATACATGAAGAATATGTGCTGAATATATGTACAATAGAGCACTATTCAGTCATAAAATGAATGAATTTGAGTCATTTTTAGCAAAATGGATGAATCTTGAGATCATTATATTTAGTGAAATAAATCAGACTCAAAAGAATAAATATTGTGTGATTTCTCCTACATAAGAAACCCAAAATACAAATGCAGTAATTTAAGGAGTAAAACAAAGGAGATATGGAAGAAAAAAAAAAAAGGGAAGCAGACTTTGTAGAGATGAGGTAAAAGACCAGAGAAAGGGGAAAGATGGAGAACAGAGTGGGGAGGGAGATCACAAATGAACAAGATACAATTTACATATGTACCAGTTTCCTAAAATGCACATAATTATTGTGCATTGTGAACATATACAATAAAATGAAAAAGAATCACAGCAATAAAACTGAAGAGACATGTTGTACTCAGGGTTTGCAAGGGAACAGATTTAATACAAGACACATAATTTCTAGAATTATTTTAAATAGTCACCCAAGAAGTCAAATGCAAAAGAATGCAGGAGATCCATCCATGCACTAGAGGTCCAAGGAATCCAGCTGAGGGCCTGGATTCCATAGTAATGTCCTGCATGGGTCTAGCTGAGTCCAGTTAAAGACCTACACCTATGGCAATGTTCTCCACAAGTCCAGCTGGAGGCCTAGAGACCACAACAGTATTTCATGCAAGTCTATATCAAGGATCTGCACTGGGAAGGCCCAAAGGTCAGCAGTGAAAGCTAGAAAGTCTGTGCCATTGGGGTGAAGGATTTGTGCCACCAAGCTGAAGGATCTGCACTGGAGCCAGGAAGTGATTCTCAGGTAGGCACCAGAGCTCCCCCAAAAAGAACTGCAGTCATCTCTGCAGCAGTGAGGTCTCAAGCTCCTCTGACAATGAGAACAGCTGAGTTCATATCAGGAAAGCCAGCGTGACAAGCTTCTCCAGGAGAATCAACAACATAACATCTTCCCCTCTAGTTCTCTTTTCATGCTGTTGGCAACAATCCTCAGGTGGGCCTTCCACACCCAGAACCATGCTGATTCAGTTCAGGTGGGTGGTAAAAGCTGACCATTAGTTAATCCACCACAAGACAGTTTCTGCCCTTTTTTAATTGAAAAGTGAAAATGATATAGATGTGCAGTTTCATGAAGTTTCGGTAAGCATTTACGTTGTGGAACAGGTAAATCAAGCTAACTTTCTCCATCATTTAATAACCCTTTGTACTATTCTTTTTTGTTTGTTTGTTTTGTGGCACTGGGGATCGAACTCACAGCCCTCACAACTGCCAGACAGGCACTTAAGCCACTGAGCCAAACTCCCAGCCCTGGTTTTTTGAGGCAGGGTCGCACTACGTAGCTCAGACCAGTCTTGCGCTCACATTGTAGCCCAAGCCGGCCTCGAACTCACAATGCTCCACCTACCTCAGCCTCCCAAGTGCTGGGATTAAAGGCGTGTGCCACCATGCCCGGCGCCTTTGTGCTATTCTTAATGCCAAAAGCAAAAGCCAAGGTGAGGTAAAGGGCAGGGGAAAAGATAACACCAAGACTTTCTGCCATGACGTTGTAAGAAGCATGAACAAAGGTTGCATTAAATTCACTTGACAGTGCTGACCTGACAAGGGAATGGATGAGAAAAAGGGAGAAAGAGCCTTGTCAGTGCTCATTGAAGATCTTGCAAAACAGCAGAGTGCCCTTCATCCGTCTGGAGAGTTAGGTTGAGCCGTCCTGCTGGAGAGCCACCCTCAAGGAAGATGTCTGTGACTCAGGGACCTTGCCAGCAATGACGCGTGGGCAAGGCAAAAAATTACGGTAAAGAAGGTGACTTTCCAGAATGTGGTGGTGACAGCAGCACTTACTGGCACCTGTAGTAAAAAAAAAAAAAAACCTCATTCATTCACCTTCTCAAGTGTTATTTAGGAGGCAGCTACTCTATACAAATCATAGTCCCTAAATAAGCATCCCCTTCCAAATTCTCATAACCTCATATTTAGATTGCTCCTAAATGTTCTCGTTGTCTTTAATCTCCCCCTGTTCCAGTCTGTCCTACACACAAAGGCCAGGAAACTCCTCCTTCTACTCAGGAGTAGTTGTAAGTACAGGTTCTGCAGTTAGACTTCCTGGGTTAAAACCCTAACTCTAAAGCTCACCACTCTTGTTAGGCAAGTTACCTAAACTCTCTGAGTTTCAGTGTGTCATTGATTTAGGCTAAGTGTCAGAAATAAGTGTCTCTAAAATCTTCACAATTTTAACAATAAAAGTTTATGCTTTGCTCTCATTCATGTTCATCATGGTCTGAGTCTACAATCTGCAACTCCCTTGTTCTGTAATCAACATTAGCAGTGTAGCTAGCCCCTGTCTGGGTCATGCCTGTGGCAGAGGAAAACCATGCAATGCAATTAAACCTTTTACTTAGAAATGTCACATGTCACTTTTCACTCATATTTCTTTGAAAAAATGAAAGAGACAAGACTGGGAAAAAGGAAGGACAGAAAGTGTGCTGAAAGTATAACCAACAGATTCCTTGTCCACAAAATAATTTTTTTATGCATTCCTCCTCAAAGACAGAGTCACTCCCCTCTCAAATACAAATGTTGAGTCCAGCAAAACCACATACCATTTTCTCATCTTCTTCCCAGGAACTTTGATATTTTATATATGAGGTGTAAATATAGAGGAATGGATCCACCCAGGGAAGGTGGAGCTCTCTACAAGAAAAGGAAAAAAAGAAAGAAAGAAAGAAAGAAAGAAAGAAAGAAAGAAAGAAAGAAAGAAAGAAAGAAAGAAAGGAAGGAAGGAAGGAAGGAAGAAAGAAAGAAAGAAAGAAAGAAAGAAAGAAAGAAAGAAAGAAAGAAAGAAAGAAGGACCATTCTATGTGTAAAACAGAACCAAAACACCAACCTCTCATTGAATCCTGGCATTGAACATTACCTACAACACAAGAATGATGTACATGAAAAGCCGGGTGTGGTGGCACATGCCTTTAATCCCAGCACTTGGGAGGCGGAGGCAGGAGGATTGTTGTGAGTTTGAGACCAACCTGGGCTACAAAGTGAGTCCAAGACCAGCCTGAGCTGCATAGTGAGACCCTGTCTCAAAAAATAGGCTGGGGATTTAGCTCAGTGGTCTAAGCACCTGCCTAGCAGGCACAAGGTTATGAGTTCGATCCCTGTACCAAAAAAAAAAAAAAAAAGAATGATGCAGATGAAAAACCATTTAAGAACTCTCATATTCTCATCAGATATTCCCACATATCTTCATAACCCTTCACATTTCAAAATACTTCTATAGTCTAACATCTACCCCATCAAATACAATGAAAATCTCTTCATTTGTGAAGATAGTAAATGAAAACAATGACATGCAGAATGAAAGCCAGTACATTAGTCAAGCTAAACTGCTATAAAAACAACCCAAAATCTCAGTAACGCTAAATACAATATACTTTTACTTTTGATCTCAGTGTGGGCTGGTGGTGACAAAGGGGTGAAACCAGAAGTTCTGCTCCACATAGTTTTCAGAAATCCAGGCTTCTTCCATTTTACCATGCCACCCTCCTGTGTGCTGCATGTCCCCTCCATGCACCTGTATAATAGGGAAAGAAGATAGAGGACCATACCGGGGAGAGTTTCATCACCTAAGTGTGGAAGGAGATGTAAGATGTCCATCAAGTTCATTAACACAGGAGGCTGGGGAAGATAGTGTCAGCCATGTGTCAGAAGGAACATTGTTTGAAAGACTGCTAACCAAACTGTAACACAAGCCCTCAGCTGACTTTGTAACTAGGTGACTTGATGCAATACACAAGATTTAAGTGCAAGAATTCAAATATGTGAATTTACCAAATCACAAATGATGACATATTCTGCATAGTTGACATCATATACCATGTTCCTTTGGGAATGGCAAAGGTAGGTTTTGCTATTAAACCAAAGCACCTGTCTTAGTTACTTTTCACTCATTGCTGTAACAGAATACCTGACACCAAAATTAGGGAAGCAAAGGTTTATTTCTCACAGTTCTCAGGAGTTTCAGTCCATACTTAGTTGACTCCAAGGCAGTGTGGCATAGCAGGGCAGCCATTCATGGTGGCTGCTAAACGGCAAGGCACACAAACCCAGCAAGAGAGAAAGAGAAAGAGAGGGAAGACGAGCATTCCTTTCACCCTTACACTGTGTCTCAGCTCCACCCCTGGGCAGGTGCAGCACTCACATCACCAATCCCAGCGCTAGACAACAAACCAATCACAAACACCAGTCTCAGCCCCATCCAAATTACATGAGGACTTGTGGGGACACAGGATCCAACCAATACAGCACTCATTCTACTACAAATTGCCAAATCACTCTGTGAAAATGAAGGAGTCTGATGACTGGCTTAGACTCACAGGTAAAACAAAATAACTGTTCAAAAGCTGAACACACCTAGAATAACACATGGACATAGAGCATCATCATTCAGTGCTTTGTGGAAACACACACACTCCTTCCACAGTGACTGACACAATGGACAAAGAAAGAAAAGACAACAAAGGACAATTCCATAAGGAATTAAACCAAATCAAGTGTTTTGGAATAAGCTTGACTACCTACCTTGAGATAGAATAAGATGAATTCATAAGATTTGCATGCCTTCACAGTCAATAATTGTTAGAAAATTGTTAGGCGCAAGACAGATGATATCATGCAGGGCAAATGAAGATCATTTTCTTCTACATTGATTGGTGCTTGGGTTTTGTTTATACTTCAGTGGCCTGGGCCCCATTGTAGGTAACCAGATATCCTAGGTTCAGAAGAGGCTTTCCATTTGCATCGCTGGACAATGAGTGCAGCCAACAGGAAGCCCAGTGGTTCAGATAACTTGTTTTAATTGAAATCAATACCAATGCAAGCAAAATTGCTTGGCGTGGCAGTGTTATGCTCTGATGGAATATTTTCATGGTCTCTGCCAATGACAACGGTTATCAAGAATGAACTACATAATCATTTTAACAGTGATTCACCATGCTTTCTAGGAGGAAGGAAAAAATTGTGGGGGAGGGCTGCTGAAAGTTTTTAATTAGGAAAAAGAATAATTCTTCAGGTTTTCATTAAGTTTCAGTCACCAACTCAAGTTTTATTCTAGTTTGTGGTTTCACTAAAGGAAACCCTAACTCCTCTTCTGCCTAAGCTCCTCTGTCCTTCTCACTCTTATCCCACATTAGGTGTGGTGGAAAAGAGAATAATTATGATGAATGATAAGTACTGAACATCTTCCTGGGACAAAGCCACATTCTAGCCCAAGAGTCAGCAAAATCAGAAAACTTTCTTAGTAACAGACAAGATTTCAAATATTTTAGGGTTTGTGTGTTCTCTGGTCTTGAATGTAACTACTTAGCTCTGATAGTAAGTCACAATTAGTCATAGAAAATATGTCATGGGAGGGCATTTTTGTGTCCCAAGCTAATTTTATTTCAGAACAAAAAGCACATATAAATTGGCTTTGTGCTAGGCTGTATGTGTGTTATCATTTCATCTGGACTGAGGAAACTATTATTATTCTTAGTTTACAGACGAAGTTGTTTGATATACCCGTCTTCTCCTCTAGTACATGGTGAAGCTATATCTTACACAAAAGGCACAACTGATATCAAAGAAGTTTCTGTGTTTTTTTCCACTTAGTCACTATTGCCTGGCTGAAGAGGGAGAAGAAGAAAGTCTAGAAAATAGCAAAAGCTGCAACCCTGGGGCTGGTTATTTACAAATTGCAAATGTTAGATCAAAGAATTGTCCAACTCTGCCTTACTATTAATCCAATGCTGACCTGATCAAACTTTGGGCATTGCAGACTAAGTAAGGATTTTATGCCATCTAAAATAAGCACCAACTGAGCATGTAAATTCCTGAAACAAATTGTCTCCCTATGGCTCATGGAGCCTCAAATCCACAAAATAGGTGGAGAATTGTGCCTGATTTGAAAGGCTATTGGGAATTATTTGGTTTCTCACAAGGTCATATTATAATATGCATGTATTTAATACCTACGAAAGCAGGGAATTGTGCTATATTCCTGGGGAGTTCTGCTTTCTGTAAGTGGCCACTCCGGCAGAAGACAAATAATCACCAAGACTTTGTGTTCTCCACTGAGGTATCACTTAGAATCAAAACAGAATTTTAAAATGCTGCAGTTGTTCAGAAGCACAAAGAGTTTAACTGACATGGTATCAAAACTGGCTCTTAGCACATGAGTAGGTTAAGGTAAGTGGAAATATTGGAGGAAGCACATCTCTGGAAAGGAGATTGGATGAACAGAGACATGGGAAAATGCAGATAGTCTGTACAGGCTAGAAATCCCTTCACCTAATGAGTGTAGTAAGCAAGACAGGGGGAAAAATGAAAAGACTAGCAAAGCACATCAAGAGAAAAAGCATGACTTGAATCAAATGCTTTCACAAACAAAAAATATCTCATAGTTTTTCATTTTCCATAGAAGTATTTTTCTAATCCAAAAGGAGGCTGACAGAAAACACATGATAGTGAATTATAACAGAAAAGTTGTAGTCATAAGGTAGAGTAAATTATGTGACTACGTAATTAATTGTAGCTATTGCATCTGTCATACTTTCAGTGAGTGGTCTCACATCTTGTCTTAGTTACTTTTCACTCGCTGCTGAGACAAAATACCTGACGCTCAAAACTAGGGAAGGAAAGGTTTATTTCTTACAGTTCTCAAGGGTTTCAGTTCATACTTATTTGGCTCCAAGGCAGCATGGTGTGATGGGGCAGCCATTCAGGGTGGCTGCCAAATAGCAAGTCAAACCGGCAAAAGAGAGGAACACATGCCCTCCTCTCATCCTTACACTGTGTGTTGGCTCCACCCCTGGGCAGGTGCAAAACTCACATCACCAATCCCAGTGCCAGAAAACAAATCAATCACAAACGTCAGACTCAGTCCTGTCCATGCCATGATTACATGAGACTTTGGGGGAACACAGGATTAACCAATACATTCCACCCCTCGTCCCCCAAGGACTCATGTATATCCTTTATAAAAAAGACATTTAGTCCATCTCCAAGAGTTGCCCAAGTACTCAGTTTCAGCACTGCTGAAAAGTCCAAGTCCCAAATCTCCCCTGAGATCTATGGCAAACTCTTATTTGTAACCCCCTGTACAAATGAAAATGAGGTTAAACACTTCCAACATATAAAGGCACAAGATAAACATTACCATTCCAAAAATTACAAGCAGGAGAATACAAAGCATTGGAACCAAAGCAAGTCCAAAATCCAACAGGGCAAACATTAAATCCTGGAGTTCTATGCTCAGCATCTGAAGCAATCTGGTTACAAGCTCCAAAAGGCTAGAGTGAGTCCACCCATGTGGCACTTCCAGGGGCTCCATTTTTCATAGCTTCTCTCTTACACTCATTCTCTGTTCACATAGTTTTTCTTGGATGATCCATGTTCCTGGCTTTTTCAAACTTCTGGGTTTTTCACTGTATCCTTGGCTTCACCTTTATATCTTTACATATTGCCCTCTGCAGGCAGGGCAGATGCTGCACACTTTCCTTGCACTTAAAACCAGTGTCATGTAGATGCTGCCAAGGTCTGCTGCCAGCTGGAGCAGTAACCAAGCTTTCCTCTTTCTTAGTTGTAGGGGTCAAGTGTCTGGATCGTTGAGCTCTCTGCACCTGATTGTGAAGAACAGATTCTCTATGCTGCTGCCATTCTGGAATCTTTCACCACTTTGAAACCTCTTGTAGCCTCCATTGCCACTCTGGAACATGGTGCTCTGTGGCTTTTTCCTCTGAGCAAACTCTTTCACCTTTGCAGGATTGATGCTGCAAAAGATGGAGACTTGCTGCTACTCTGGATGGCCCCAGACCATCTTTTTTATTCCTTTGTTCCTTCTCAGCAATGGAGGTCTCAGCTCTATCTTTACAGTACACAGCTTTCTGGCCAAACTCACAATGTTTTAAATCACCATGCTGGGCTCTTTACTCTTGATTCCCAAAATAAATCTGGCTAAAAGCCCCCAACAATAGCCAGGCCACCACCTCAACATTAGATTGCCTTGAAATATTTTTTGCCAGATTAATCAGTTCTCTGCCCTTAATCTCAGTTTCAGGCAAAGTCTCTGGGCATGAGCACAATACAGACAAACTTTCTGCCAAGCCATAACACACATCATGTGGAGTCCAACAGCCAATGCAGTCCTTCTTCCCAGCAGAAAACTCCTGAGCCTCGCCTTTACCAGTAGGCTTTCTATCAGCCTTCTGGTCTCCTGACCTCTGACCAGAATCTCCCCTACAGAATAGCCTAAGCTGTTCCAGCACCAGTGTTTCAGGCGACATCTCCAAATCTTTCCAAACTCTTCCTACAAGAGCCTGGTCTTTACCAGCAGGCTTTCTATCAACCTTCTATTCTTTGGAGCTCTGACCAGAATCTCCCCTACAGAATAGCCTAAGCTGTTTCAGCACCAGTGTTTCAGGCGACATCTTCAAACCTTTCCAAACTCTTCCCACAAGCCATTCCCAAAGGCTCTTGAACCACATGGTGAGATTTAGTCACAGCAATGACCCCACTCCTCTGGTACCAAATTCTGTCTTAATTACTGTTCACTCGCTGTGGAGACAAAATACCTGACACCCAAAATTAGAGAAGGAAAGGTTTATTTCTTATAGTTCTCAAGGGTTTCAGTCCACACTTAGTTGGCTCCAAGGCAGCATGGCATGGCAGGGCAACTATTCATGGTGGCTGCCAAATAGCAAGGCAAACTGGTGAGAGAGAGGAAGATGCACCTTCCTCTTACCCTTACACTGTATGTTGGCTCCACCCCTGGGTGGATGCAACACTCATATCACCAATCCCACCATCAGATAACAAGCCAATCACAAATGCCAGACTCAGCTCTGTCCATGCCATGACTACATGAGACTTTGGGGGGGACACAAGATCAAAGCCATACACATCTATTCTAATTTAACTCATCATGTCTAAGAAAGTACTGTAACCTCATAAGGTAGGAACTGAATCTGTCCTTTCTCATCATTGTATTCCTAGAAACTGGCACTGTATGTGGCATAGGATAGATGCATAATAAGTTGGCTTTTTGGTTGGGTTTTTTTTTTTTTGTACCAGGGATTGAATTCACAACCTCATGCCTGCCAAGAAGGCACTTACGCCACTGAGCTAAATCCCCTGCCCTATTTTTTGAGACAGGGTCTCACTGTGCAGATCAGCCTGGCCTTAAACTCATTTTGTAGCCCAGGCTGGTCTCAAACTCACAACAATCCTCCTGCCTCAGCCTCCCGAGTGCTGGGATTAAAGGGATGTGCCACCAAGCCCAACTTGCACAATAAATGTTTAAAGAACAAAGAAAATAGCATTATCTTTCATATCTATATTTATTGATTTAATAAAAATATGGGAGCTATTTGAAAGCTAACCAGGAAATGCACAAATAAAAGTTTTATTTAAAAAACAATAAACATCAGTTAGGTTTAAATCGTTGTTCTGATTTGCAGTTGGTTCATAAAAGAATTTTTAAAAAATGGATTCTTATTTCTAGACCAGGGCACTTAGAATGTAATGATATTCAAGAAGTTCATGTAGTTCAATACTTCTGATAGCTGCAAATAAATTATCAGGAAAAATAATCCTATGATTTTATGCTTAAATCAAAATAGTCTCAGTCCCTTAATTGTTCTTTTATCCCATGATTATCACCTACTTCTGTCTCACATACTGTGCTACAGTTATATTTTTCAGGTTCAAGTATAATCATGTTTTAGCATTTTGTCAGCTGAGATTAATAGGTCATTTAAAAATTAAATACTGGCAAAATCTTAATAGCAATATCCTTGTGAGTCTATTACAGCAACATAAAATAAATTATGACCTGCAATTAGAAGAGTTTTCATGGGAATTGCTCTGTCTGTCTGGGATGGTCTTTGGGGTCCAGTCAAAGATAAATCACTCCTTGCATCTCCTAATCACTAAAGTTAAAGCAGGATTTCCTTGCCAAGTAAGCAAATCAGAATCTTTAGAGACAGCCTTGCCTCAGAGTAAGATGACAAAACCCCAGATGGTGGTTTGTTATTTCCATGTGGCATAAGAACACGTACAATGTCCATCAGAAAAACTGAAGTATGAGGCTGGTCTAACACAGGGCAACTTCTACTATAAGTCAGGGTGATTTTTTTTTCTTGCTTTCTTCTTCTTTTTCTTCTTTTTTAGTTTATTTTGGCCAGTAAGTTTTATTTTTTAGTTAAATAAACATTGCTTGCTGGTAGTGGTTACTGTGGTAATTGAATATCATCCCCTTGCACTGGAGGAATCAGCTCACTCCTGACGTCATGATAGTGGCTTCCAAAAGTGGAGGTGGAAGTGAAATGGATTTACATAGCTGAGCTGTAAGGATAACAAGTAATTGGACACACAACTGTTTAGGGTAAGGTCAACACAAGGAGTCACATAAGAATAATACGATAACCATTTCATGGGCTGTGTGAAATGAGTGGGTGGTCTAGGCTCAGTGCTGGCCAGGTACTGGTTCCCACACCCCCAGGCTCAGGAGAGGGCCTAGAATTCAGCTCCACACAAAGAGTTCTATATAAACCTCTTGCTGCCCAGAGTCTGTCATGGAAGTTGCTTTAGGCCAAAAGCTGGAGTTCTTTCCGGACAAACATGGTCACTCAGTGGAGCTGCAAATAAATGACATTTCAAGAGCACTGTTCAAACTAAGTTATACCAATCCATAAAATTTCAACTTGAATAGTTTTTCCATTTCTTTGCCAAGACATTGTGAAAGAGACTGGGCAAAATCATGCTGTTCCAGGTTACATAAAATGCTTGAAGAGGAGAGGGTAAGGGAAAAGACTTCGTATGGAAGTTGGACTAGCAAAAAAAATAGGAAGTAGCCTCCCACTCAAAAGACATGCTTCAGAGTGACCCGACACCATAGAAACTCATCCATTCATTGGGTGGAACTTGTCTATCTTTAATTAAGAACTTTTCATCCTTTCCACATCCTCACTGAATTCATCACAGTGTCACCTTTCAATGATACCACTGAATTCATCACAGTATAGATCACTCTTCCATGTTCAGGGAAAACAAATTAAGTTGTGAAGAGCAAAAAGGTAGGCCATATTATACTAATAACAGCTTAACACTGGTGCTTAGAGAGTATTTAATTTACCAATGACGTATCTTAGCACTGATGCTTTGTGGTTATTTGATTCAACAGACACTTGTCACTGGCTTAAAATATGCTATTCTGGAAACCACTCATCCTATACTCCCAGACTACATCTAAAGAGAACCTAGCCATAAGTCAACATATAGACGTATTTCAAAATCTTGAAACAAGACTCAGCAAATTTTTCTTCTAAAAGGCCCACACAGTACAGTTGACTTCATGCTTCACACGTTAGTCTCGGTCGCAACTACTCCATTCTAGCACTGCAGTAGAGCAAGAGCCACAGACAGTACATGAGTGAATGAGTGTGGCTATGTTGCAATAAAATGAATGCAGATAGCAGATATACAGGCTATAATTTGCTGACTGTTGCTCTAAAATATATTAAGTCACCTAAAAACCAAATGGGGAGAAGGGAAGGAAGAATCAAAGTGTACTGACTGTCTTTTGAAACTATGATCTAATTTCTCTTACTCAGGGTTATGGAGGCAAGAATTAATCCTCTTAGTCAGACACAGAAGCAACTTCTCTGGGAGAGTGTTTTATTAATTCATGATTTATGCTTCATCCACTTGCAAAAAAAAAAAAAACCCTGAAGTAGCTGTCACTGGGAATAGACACATAAAAGCTTGCTTGCACAGTATGATTGAAGAGACTTTCCCAACCCATGCAATTCTGGGTGGAATTGTATGTCATCAATTAGAAATTCATTTCAGACTACAATTTTCCTTCCTCTAACACTGAGTTAGGATGGGCTGTGCCAAGCTTGAGCAGACAAAACTTGCAAGGAAAGAATCCAAAGGAGATCACCATCCAGTAAAGAAAACACTTTGAGGATGGAGTATGAGCTAAATTTAGATTTAGTGTGAAGTCATAGCATCATCTATCATTAAAGGGAAAGAACAGAGAAAACAGAAACCAGCACTAACATTTTTTGAGAAATTACTACTGCCACACAAGGTATATAGTACTATAAAATGGTTTATATATTTAAACCTTTACTTTTTCCCAGGCCATGTATTTTTCTTCTTTTCAATAAATTTTACTGTGTATCCTTGAGGTTTGCAACATGATGTTGTTGGATACATAGATAGAGTAAAATGGTTACTACAATGAAACAGATTAATATACTTACTATCTCACACAGTTACTTTATTTTTCACAACAGGAAGAGTCAATATCTACTTACTTAACAAAAATTCTTATACAATAAAATTTTATTATCTATAGCCCTTACCCGCTATGCAGATCTCTAGATTCGTTCATTGTACATATCTGCTACTTTGTACTATTTGAACTGTATCTCCCTATCCCTCCAATAGGTCTATGGCAACCACTGCTTTATGCTCTATCTCAGTAGATTTGAACTCTTCCTTCCTCCTCCCCTCCTCTTCTTCCCTTTTTCTTCTCCCCCTTTTCCTTTTCTTCTTGTTCTTCTCCTTCTTCTCAGTTTTGTTTCTTCTCCTCCACTCCATCTTCACTTACTTTCACTCTCTCTCTCTCTCTGTCTCTTTCTCTCCTTCCTTCCCTCCCTGATTCCATTTATAAGGAAGATGATGTACTATTTCTCTTTCTGTGCCTGACTTATTTCATTAAGAGTAATGTCCATCAACATTGTCGCAAATGGTAAACTCTCATTATCTAAAGGTGAATAATACTCAATTGTATGCATGCAAAATCTCTTTATTCTTTTGCTTATTGATGGATGCTATAGAAGTCCCTTTTCCCATCCTCGTCACAGTCTAGGAAGTTTATATTTGTAATCCCATGGAGATGTTATTGGAATTTCAGTGAGTTAATTTTAATCTACCACTTCCAGTGCAACCCATGGTGAGAATAAAGACAGTAAGACATATTTACAATTATGGGTGGCCAAGAGGTCCTCAGTTCAACCCAGATGAACATTTATCTGAACAGAAGCCTCAACCCAGGGCTCAATCTAGATTTTATTAATTCATGAAGAAGGGAGTGGCTAGAGGATGAGTGACTGTAAGAATGGTGAGGAACTATGTGACCACTGTGAACTGGGCTAGCTAGGAGGACAGAAAGCACCTCTGCAATATACAGAGAGGAAGATATGCAGAAATACCATAACACAATTGAGGTAGCATTTAATGTTTAGGCTGTGGTGCTTCAGTTCTGATGTGCCCTGGGAAGTCATAGCCTCTTATCTCAGGATTTGAGCTCAGTTAACAGCCCTGGAGCATTGGCTCTGCATCCTGCTGGGCTCAATCATTTAAGGAAATGCTAGGCTGGGAAACACCTGGCTCTAAAGATTATGCATCCATACTTTAGCCAGCCCTATTTACATTGCTTAGAGCCAATTGAAAGGAAAAGGTAATAGCTTAGCCAGCTCTGTACATATCAGTACATGAAGACAGGGCCAAGTTTAACCAAAGTGGAGCTAATTACTCAGTATTCAAGGAGTGTCATCCAGGTAATTGCTGTATATTCTAGAAGATCCATCCAGGTGATCCTCTACAATACACTTTGATTGTTTCTGTATCTTGGCTATGTGAATAACTCTGTAATAAACATAGGAGTGAACATATTTTTATGATACGGTGAATTCATTTTCTTCAGGCATAATACCTTTAAGGATTGCTGTATTGTATGCTACTTCTACAGTTAACTTCTTTGGGGACCTTCATACTGTGATGGCTATGCCAATGTATATTCCCACCAACAGTATACTGGAGTTCCCTTTTTTCCATGTCCTCTCCAACATTTGCTATCTTTTGTCTTTTTTACAGTAGCCATCTTAATGGTTTTGATATCTCATAATGGTTCTAATTTTCACTTCTCTGCTCATAGTTATGTAGAATACCTTTTCATATATCTGTTGGCCATTTTTATGTCTTCTGTAATGATTGATTCACTATGTCAATTTGAGAAGTTTAAAAACTTAACCAAATCAGTTGAGCAATTCTACACCCTAGGGTGTAGAGAACCCATCCTAGGGTGGGTATAAAGGGTAAATGAAGTCAAGTCTTCACCTTCAGTTTGGACATCATCTCCTGGTTTCTAGTGAAGACTTCAGCTTCCACCTCAGATCCTTCAGTCTTCTGGCATAGACTCTTCAGTCTTCCATCACAGACCCATCAGCCTCCTGATATGAATTTGCATGGGACACTGCAGTGAACTCCAGACCTTGGACTGAAACCTTCAGTCTGTGATGTGCAGATACCTTCCACACACTTCCTTATCCAACTCTGTGGTTGACCATCATAAACCAATCTTGTAGTTTCTCATTCATTCATATATCTTGTGTTATATCTGTTTCTCTAGTAACACTGACTGATACAACTTCTTTAGAGAAATGTGCTCATTTATGCAATTGTGTTGTTTCTATGCTATTGAGTTGTAAAAGTTCCCTACAAATTTTGAATATTAGCTGTTATGGTTTATAACCAGATGCCCTTCAAAGGCCTCATGCACCCATAGGTGAAGTTTTAAGAAAGTGATTGTGGGAGGTTCCATCTGGTCAAAAGACATAGGTCATTATAGGCATGACCTGAATGGTTTGTCTCCTGTCTTTCTGTCTCCTCCCTTTGCTTTCTATTCTTGAAGTTTGGAAACATTTGAAAATATAGACTGGAGAAGCATCCCTAGAACACTGTGAGCCAAACTTGATGGGAGATTCTGGTTAGAGTTCAGAAAACCAGAATGCTGGCAATTGTGCAGCAGGTAAAAAGCAAGTTCAAGAAGTTGCAGTCAAGACAATAACACCATTGACAGTTGGACTCCAGGCCATATGTGCTATGCTCTGGCAGAAAATTAAGCTGCAGTTTGCTCATATGCTGAAACTCTGGGATACCAAAATTTAAAATGGTAGACTAAATTAATAGAGCAGAGAAAATTTCAAAATAGTTGTACCTTGGCATGGGTATAGTTGACAACTTCTAACTGTATCTATGTTAAGAATCAAGAGAAACAGTATACATGAATGATTTCTAAAAGATTTTTTTTAAGAAAGGAAACTGCTTTAAATTCTAGACCTGCAAAGTTGGAGCAGAGGAGAGTTTGGTTGCTGAAAAGATTCTCATTAAGAAGCCAAGTACTTCACAATAGCACAATAGAAAAGATGATTTGAGGGTATCACAGGAACCAGCAAGACACCATCCTTTGCAGGTTCAGAGTTGCCAAACATTTTGCTTTGAGAAGACCTCCAGGACACCCTGCTCAAGAATACTCATCAAGAAAATTTGTTCCCCAAAGTTCACAGTATTCAATCATCCAGGTGCTTGGAAGTCTCTGCAACCTGACTCAAAGGAATTCAGCTACTGCTCAAGCTGGTGGCAGACCTTGGTGTCATCCAGGTGGTGCTGCTTTTACAAGTATACAAAATCCAAGAGTTATGGATTCATGGAGACATCTGCCAAGATTTCAGTAAAAGACCGGGAAGGCCAGGCCAGTGTGCTCCCAAGAGGGCAGCGTGTAAGAGTGAAGCCAAATGTGCAGTGGAGGCCCTAGATAGATGAAGAATCCAGAAATGTGGAACATCTGAGGAAGCCTCAAGGAGTGAAAAAAGTCAGTGTAATAAAGAAGCCAAGAGAGCTATAACTATCAGCAATGTGATAAGGCAGAGTCACTTAACCTATTTGGAGTTTGAATCTCACCACAACTTGCCCTACATGCTAGACAATAAAGCCATAGGATCCAAGCCCTATGGGGTTTCAGTATTTCTTTGGTCCAATTTTTTCCTCCCTTTTGGAACAGAAATGTTTATGTAGTGCCAGCGTATGTTGGAATTGTTTCATTTTCTTTTTTATTTTTACAATGGGTCACAGCTAAGAGTTTGCCTTAAGTCTCAGAGAGGAGAAATGGGATTTGAACTTTTCAGCAATGCTGAGACTCTTAAGAATCTGTTAACACATAGAGACAAACTAATTGCATTTTATACAAAAGGATGTGCATGGGTCTTTTGGAGGTCAGGGACAGAACATGTGGTTTATAACTAGATGTTCCCCAAAGGACTCATATGATCATACATGGGGCTTTTGGAAGATGATTGCATCATGAGGGCATCATATTCATCAGTGAATCCTTTGACTCTGAAGAGTTTATAGCTAAATGTGATTTTGGGAGGTGGGTTCTCTATGGAAGAGCAGAACAACATGGTCATGGCCTTCCCAGCTTCTCCCTTCACTCTCTCTGACTCCAAGGTTCCATGAAATGAGCAACTCTTCTCTCTTATGCTCCTCTATCTTGCCATTCTGCCTTGGAGCCAGCTGACTACAGACTACAAACATGAGCCCAAAAAACCCTTTCCTTCTTTAAATTGCAGGCATCTGGTATTTCGTTCCAGTGAAGAGAAAAGGAACTAACACATTAGCTATGTCTTAGTCAAATTTCTTTTGCTATGCCCAACTATCTGAGTTTGGGAATTAGTAAAGAATAGAGGTTTATTAAACTCATTGTTCTGGAGGCTAGGAAGTCCAACAGCATAGCATGTTGTATTATTCCGTTTTCTTATTACCAAGACACAATATCCAACATCCAGAATTTAAAAGGAAAGGTTTCATTTGGCTCACACTTTCATGGGATTCAGTCCACAGTGGGCTGACTTGAAGGCAGAAACATTATAGAAGAAGGGCATGTCAGACCCAAAATAGTTCATGGTAGCCAGGTAACAGATCAGAGTAACAGTGCTAGAGTAGAAGTGACCAGGATCATACACAGTATCCCCCATGATCCACTCAGACATACCCAGAAGTGTCCTTTACTAATCCTTTAAGTAGGTGCTAAGCCAATGAAGCTCACATAATGGAGGTTAGCTGTCACACTGATAGGGGCCTTCTTCCTGTATCATAACATGGAAGAGGGCTTCATGTAGTAAGATAGACCAAGCACGTGAAGCAAAGATCACTTTATAAAAAGCTACTTTCTGGGTAAGCCATTCATTCATTCTTCCATTAAAGTGTGTAGAGCTCTCATTCTCAATTATCTCTGATAGGTCACACTTACAAATGCTAGTAACACAGGAAATTTGGAGGACACCTCAAACCAAAACCCTGATCAGCTATGTGGTATGCAAATATTTTCCCTGTATACGGGTTGCCTTTTCATTTCATTATTTCCATTGCTGTGCAGAATCAGTCTACTCTGACAAAGTGTTCTCTGCTTATTTTGCTTTTGTAGCCTGAGCTTTCGATAGGCTATCCAAGAACTCATTACCAAGGTCAATGTCAAAGAACTTCTTCCTGATATTCTCTCCTAGAAGTTTTGTGGTTTCAGGTCTTATTCCATGTAGTATTTTCAATTTCCATTGTGGATATCTTTAGTCGTACATTACAGAAAACAGAAACTGAACATACTCCTAGTTTGTACCACTAGAAACTTCAAGAATTGGAGTTTAAATGTAGCTCTCTATTTTCAACAAGCACAGCTTTCTATTGAACAATGACTCCTGAGCACCAAATGTCAAGATTTTGTGTATCTTAATTTGAGAATTATTATCCTCAATTTCTTTTACCTAGGACTTTCCCTTAAACTCTGATCATTACTGAATCAAATTATGATCTGCATCCCTTCTCCTTTCTAACTTATTTAACTAGGGATGGTTTTTAAGTATGCCATAACTACTTTAAATTTAGCTATAAATCAGGAATGAGAAAAAGTAGCAGGGTGGGGGAGAGAAAGAAAAGAGGGAGAAAGAAGGGAGATAAGGAAGAAGAGGGAGGATGTGGGCAAGAGCAGGAGGAGAAGGGAGAGGAGGTAACTTTACTAGGTACTAAATATGTGTCAATTATTGGCATCATTTAATAATGTTCCAATAATCCTTTGAGGTGCTATAGTTTAGATCTAAGATGTATTCCAAAAATCCCATGTGTTTGGAAGGTGCCTGGATTCATCCACTGGTGAATTCAGTAACTGACTGTGCTGTTAGAAGGTATTGTCTAGGTGCGGGTGAGTTACTGGGGGCGTGACTTGGAAGAGTGTATTCTTGTCCCCAGATCTTCCGTTCTCTCTCTTTCCTTTTTAGCCACCATGCATTGAATAGCTTTCCTCCCTCATTTCTCCGAAGTATTGATGTACTTGCCATGTTCTTTCAGCCTTGGAGCCAGCCAACAATGGAATAAATTCACTGCAACTGTGAGACAAAATAAACTTCTCCATTAAATTTTTGGTGTTGGATAATTTGCTCTAGCAACAGGAAAGTGACTAAAACAGGAGGGTTCTACTACATCTCCATTTTATGGAAACTCTTGTACTAAAAATGAGAATAATTTATGCTAAGTCAACCAGCTAGTAAGCAGTTGAATTCAATTCAAATTCACATCAATTTAAGTTATATATAAATCACAAAGAAATGGTTTTTTTCCTGCTTGCCAACGACAGTATCACTTTGCTGTTAAGTACAAAGGAGGCAAATACTTTCTTTCCTGTAACTAGTAAAAGTCATTTGAATACTAGGAAAGAAATCTGCAGAATAGTAAGCTTCTCTTCTCTTCTCTTCTCTTCTCCTCTCTTCTCTTTTCTCTCTGTCTCCCTGTTTCTCTCTGTCTCTCTTTCTCTCTCGCACGCACACTCCTGCTCTCTCACTCTCTCAAGTCCATATACTCTTTCAAGTATTTTAAACTCCTATGGAAACTGGGAGCCAAAATAAGTGAAAGCAAAGCATTTGCGACAGACACTTTTAAAGAAGAAAGAGGAATAGTTTAATAAAGTCTTCAAATTTTGATTAGAACATTTAAAGTTATATACGCCTTGGTAGAAAAACAATTGCAACTAAATTTCAAATAATATACCTGCCAGAATCTTTTACTGACACAGAGGCTGGATTTGCACAAAATATATAAAGCTGCCAAATAAGAGTTCTTTTCTCCTTGTAACTTTCTAACTGCCAGCTCCTCAGAGCACTCTATAATGGGTTTTCTAATATTATAAACCTAGGAATCAATGACTTTTTTACCAAATTCAGAAAGTCCCATATTCTGTGTGCATTTACTTAAGGCTATGAGTCAAATAACAAACTGCACTTTATTTTCAAGTGGGAACAATTCAGGTTCTAGATATCAACATCACACATACATTGTCCTTTTACTCTGTCCCTACAACAGACTATAGCGGTAAATCTCTTTGCCTATATAGGATCAAGATATGATTCTTAAACAACAAAGGCTGTAATTGTATTACCAGCACAATGAGTCATCATATCACTTATATCCTGAATAAATGTGAGATGCATCTGTTGAAATAGAATCCGCAGGCTCCCTCTAATGGGCCAAATGTCTCCAAGGACAGAAAAGTGGGAGGAAGCGATCCAGCTGCTCAGACAGCAAATCTTTTGTCCTTGAAAGAAAAATCAGGAAAGCATCATGAAAAGAAAATAATAAATGTATGCACTTTACCTTGGAAAAAAAAAACTAACAAAGCTTAGTCAAAGCACTGATCATTTGACTGCTTATCGGTCTATTCTTTACAGGGCTCTGGCAAGAACAAACTTTCCTCCACAATGTATTCCTCAAATTATGATGTACAAACTTTTTCAAGGCCACTTCAGTGAACTTCTATTGTCACTGAAAAAAGAAAAATCCATATGAAATGAATGGAAAGACTGATACTGCTGATAAAACACCAATGGAAGAAATGAGTAATGTGTGCCTTCATGTTGAAAACAAAAATAAAGCTCAGAAATGGTTATATAAAGTGGAAGCATCTATGCAATTGAAAACCACTTGGATTATCTCTGAATGACCCTGAGGGACCAGCAAATACCCTTGAGCCAGGGCAAGGCTACTTTATAAGAGAAAAGGGAATTTCTTCATGAGAAAAAGTCACCCTAGGAAAGGATGTGCAGAGTAAAAAAACAACCAGACACTAAAGTTGAAAAAACAGTGGCTCCAAGTCCCCCAGTCACCCACTCCTATCATACTAACCTCACTGAAGTGGGGCAAGAAAGACACAATCTACAAACTCTGGGAAGACCATGACATTACTAGCAGGAACCTTCCTGTGTGTGCCCTGGAGAGAAGGTATCTCAAGCTCAAAGGAAGAATTAACAAAGTGGTGTCTCACTCTGCTTGCAGAAAAGAACCAAGCAGATTCAGGTTTGATTTGTTTCCTCATTCTCCCAAAGACAGTAAAGAGAAAAAATATCTCAACTGTGTTGGTGAAAGAAAGTGGCAGATGCAGCACTGAGGTTGACAGAAGACTCTGGCAAAGGCTGTGGCAAGTGATGAATGTGAATCTAGGTATGGGCTTAGGAGTTAGCAGACAAGAGAGCAGGCAAGCTGAGCAGTGTGGAGACAGACAGCAAGAGTAGAGTGTTAAGGCAAACTCAGACAAGAGGGTGCAGAAAAAGACACAGGAGACACCTTTCTCTTTGGTGTGCACAAAAATAGGGTGGAAATGTGCATAAGGAGTCCCTCAGGAATTGCGCTATTGAAATTAGCCACTGAGAAACCTGAGAAACTCTGGGGGGAGAGGATGAAGGTCATGTCAGCGTCATTCAGACTTCCTTGTTTCGGTACACATATTATGCCAAGCCTTCGCATGCGTTCTCCCTTTTATCCCCATGACCCCTCTGTATGGTGTTAGACACTGTACTTCCTTACAAGGCATGTCTTTTTACAGATAAGAAATGGGAACTCTTTGGAGGGTTAAGAGTCTTGCCCAAGACAACACCACTGGCATGTAGCAAAGTAAGAACTTATTCTTGGGTCTGCCTCGTTTCAGAGCAGTATTCTAAACAATGCTAATGTATTCCCAGTTTTGGCTCTTTCCCTAGCTTTTCATGCACAGTTATATTCACTTATAAACTCTCTCATGAAACAAAGACTTATGAAGCTTATTATGTGTCAGTGCTCAACACTGAAGATATTTATGAACAAAAATTAGTAGTTATCTGTCCACAGTAGAGGTGGCAGACATTAATCAGATGAGTCTATAGACACATTGTTGAAATTACATGCTCATTAATGCCAATCAGTATTTGAAAGAAGAAAATGACACCAACTGCTAAATTTGAGGATTCCCTACAAAAGAAACAATGAGTTGACAGTAGAAAAATGAGTTAAAAAAAATAAACAAAACTAGGTAAAGGATTGTGTGAGAATAGCATTTTACCTTGTGATAAAGCCTACGGGTGAAAGAAAGGGAATAGTACTTTCTGAAGGAAACGATAAAAAAAAAGACGAGGATATTGCTGTAGCTACAGAAAAAGAGAAATAAAGAGCATGTAAAGGATTTTTTTTTACATAAAAGAATCTGAAAAAGAAATAAAATAGTCTTCAATGTATTTAAATGCTGATAGGAAGGATTTAATAAAGATAACACATATTTTCCTGGTCATATGTCCCTTATATAAATATTATGTATATGCTTTACATAAGTACTCATATAATCGTTCTTAGAAGCTTTTAAGATCTAGGTAATCTTGTTATCCTTATTTTACAGATAAGAAGATAGAAGCAGAGACTTAAGTAACCTGAGTAACTTTCCCAAGTAATAAATATCATAGCTCTAGTGTCCTTGATGTAAACCAGTATAGAATCCTACCCCTATCTCTTATAGAGAAAGGCAGGAATATATTCAAGAAAATGTATTCAGTAGGTAGGTTAAGGAGATAGCCCTGAAATACTAATGTAGATGAGAATCCCTAAGTATGGTCATTACAATTCAGATTCCTGGGCCTTACACTCTAGGTTCTTGGATCAACAGGCCTAAGTTTTTCCACTATGCAATCCTAATAATTCTGATGGGTACTCTAGGGACAAAATATTGAGAAATACTGCTTCACTGTAACAACTAGAAAAGGAAAGAGCATGGTGCAGATATAAGTAGGCTGGCATGTTTGACAGGAGATTGGGAAAGTTTCTTTGTAATGGTATCTACTTGTTCTGTGAAATACAACATATCATCCATGTATATTATGAAGTAAATGTGGATCCTACCTGCAAGACTCTCACCAACTGTGAAAGGAGAGAAAAGAACCCATCCCTGGCTTTAAAACAACTGCTCCGGTGGATTGCTGAGTTATTTGTTCACTTTTACCTCAAGAGTGGCTCAAGAAGACTTTTAGTCTGTTTCCTAAGCAATGGCAGGAAGGAATGTGTTTCCTAAACAAGCAACAGGAAGACCAGGTGATTGAGAAAATACTGGATGAAGTGTGGAGATAAACCAAGACTTCCAAGGTATTCCAGGGCAAAAACCCTATTAGAGGGAACGGTAAAATCCAGAAAAGGAAAAGATGTATTTACAGCTGAAAAGGAAGTACATGGGAGACGTGGTTTGTTTACAGTGTCCTTGTATGTGTAATGGTATTGTTTAAAATGTCTTTTATCCCAGAAATATTTCCTGGAACTTCTTACCAGGCCTCCCAGAATGCTGAGATTTACATGCGCACAATGGGGAACATCTGTGGTCTTCAACTTACACAGCTAATGGCCTTTCCCCGACATCATCAGGGACTACAAGCCAGCATTCTGGAAGGATGGAACCAGCTGTAGAGAAAACATTTATCAGGGAGAATTGCCCATCTCCTAAGTATCAGTTATGCAGGAAAAAAATCTACTTAATGGAAATATAAAAAATGGAATTTTCCATGGGTCACCCTAATTGCCCATTTCAGTCACTCCTGTGTATTGAAACTACAACTGGAGTCAGATTTGAAATCCAGGCAACTCTCAACTGCTCTGTACTTAGAAATTTATCATCCATGCATAACCCAAATGCAAGCTTTAGTTAAACATTTCTACTGCCACCTCCTCCTTTCTGGGCATCTTTTATTGGCTAAAGATGCCTTCCTCAAGTGTACCCTTGCCTGCCTTCAGCCTGCTACCATGAACTGTAATGATCAACAATTCGATGTTAAAAAAGAGAAGTAAAGGAGACACTTTCTCTCCCCAAAAGTGAACTAAATAGAGGGGATACCTCCCCCAACACCACCACCGAAAGTGAACTAATGCAAAATGCAGCGTCCCCACCTCCATCTCCTCATGAGTCTGAGGGAAGAAAGCAGAAGTCATTTATTAAACTGACCGGAGGCAGAAAATTTCCTTAGATATCCAGGAGAAAAATGTCCATGAATTCTGCCAAAGCTGCGTTTCCCAGCCTTGTGGACAGCAAGCCCACCCTCTCGGAAGTGCCTCAGACAGGAGTCTACCACATTTCTCTAGCAAGGAAACTTCCTGTAGGTCTCCTGTCTCCAGCCCTGAAACCTTGAGAATAGCCGGACCTCAGTCATCTGTCCTCCTCATCCTGTGAGAAAGAAGAGTCAGGGAATTTCCATTTAACTAACTTCTGCATAGCTGCTGGAAAAACAGGACAAAAAGGGGGAAACTACAAGCAAGTATAAAGAGTTGTAGAAGTCACATACATATAGTACACAATGATATATGTGCTTAATTCAGATAAATGGAAAATAACTGGTTTAAATATTATAAATAAATAAATATATATGCATGATGTATGTGAGTATGTATGGTATATATTATAAATATTTATGCATTTGTGTCTATATTATTATGTATACTTAAATAAATATATAAAATATTGCCCTTTCTTTCTCCCAGCATACGTTGTCTGTGATTTCACAGTTCCTCAGATCATAGCCAAAAGACTCTCAGGAGAATTAAAATTAAAGACAGAAAGCAGATTTCCAGCAGGATGGGTGGTTGTTGTTGAAATTTGATTTTCAAAGCCAGGCTTAAAAGCTGATCCAGCCCACGGTGGATGATGGGCGCCTGAGGAAAGAAATGGTTTGGCAAGCGCTTCCGATATCCTCCCATCTCCAAACATACAAGTTCAACAACCCACGCTGTTCCCTTATTCTTCCTCCAAATGGGAAGAAACATTTCTGGTAAGACATCTGCCTTAGCTCCCAAATACCCTCAGAACACTCTGAGTAGCCTAGAACCTGCCCGCTGGGGAGGAGCCCCAGGTAGGGAGGGACATTGTTGCCCAGATAGGGAGGGACATTGTTGGAACCACTTGGGTAATAAGCTGTTCCTTCCATACCCAAGGGGACCTTCCTTTGCAGTCTGAAAACTTCATCCATGGAATACTTTGATGCCATATACTTTAGTTCTTCAAGATGTTGTGAAATAGGAAAAAATAAAGGGAAAGGGAGAGCTGAGGAAGATTTTATAAATTTGTATTTCCCAGTCACCATTAATAATCCCCTAATCATCAGAATGGTCTATGGCAGAGTGTTGAGGGCCTCCTAATGGAAAGAGAAAGCACTTTGCTTTCTTTTTGATAATAACATTACTAACAGAACTGTGTTCGTGATGTGTAAATCTCCTTACATGAATGGAAATGCTCCTCTTTTAAAAAAAATTGCAGAACACCATCACCTATCCTAAAGCAAACATGATCATCACACCTTAGTTTTTCTTCCAGCTGTTTTTATTATTCTTTATCTCAGAGAAGCCTTCATTCTTAATGGTCGGACTACTGTCTGACCATTAGAAAACACAGTTAACAGAAGATAACTATCTCTAATGCAAAATCACTGCCATTTCAACAGTTCTAAATCAACAGGTTCTCTCATGACAACTCAACATGACTTAACTGAAGCCAGCTGTGAAGATAGAGAACATAAAGGTCCCAGGTTACTCCTGGCATGCTGAGATGATCAGAAATGCCTCTGAGAAGCATTTGAGACTCAGTAATCTGCCTGTGTCTGCTTTTCCAGGCAACACGCTTATTTCTTCAAATCAAATATCTTCTTCAGTCAGGCCAGGTTGCTCTCTGACTCCTTATTCAGCAAGGATTTTTTACTCCCTTGACTGTTTTTGATCTGTCTCACTACCATTGAGATTACCAGTTTAAAGAACTTGCCTCTTGGTGATGTTTAGAATGTGGACCACTAGATTCTCTTTTCGTGGAGTTCTGTTGTACTCTTTCTTGCACACAGTAAATTGGCCCTTCAAGCTGCTCTGTTCCCTAATTCTCAAAGCTAAACAAGCAACTGTATTCCCAAATACTTGTAAACAAGTATATAGGTAGATTTTAAAACATTATATGTTGTAATTCCAAATATTGAGTATAGTAATCAAAGTACTGTAATCCTTTCTCTAGTCTTTCTCACAATCCAAGAAGTTATATTTATAATTCCACTGAGACGTTATTAGAATCCCAGCAAGTTAATTCCAATCTACAACCTCCAATGCAACCCACAGCAAAAGTAAAGACACCAAGACATATTCAAAGTTAAGGACAGCCAAGGGGTCCAGAGTCCAATCCTCATGAGGATGTGTGAACAAAGGCCTTGATCCTAGGCCTCTCCCAGAATTTATTATCTTGAGAAGAAGGAGGTGGCTCAAGGATGAGTGACAGTGAGGATGACAGGAACCATACTGGGCAATGCAGCAACTTACCGAGAATTTGTCTCAAAATAAAAAAATTAAAAAGGGTTGGGAATTTTGATGACTGGTTGAATATCAAAATCATCTGAAGCATTTAATAAAAATTATCAACTTCGTCATGTCCAAATTCTCAGAAATTCTGATCTTGTAGGTCTAAGGTGAAGCTCTAGGAATGAATCTTTTTAAAAAAAATCTGTCTATTGCCAGTGAAGAAAATGTGGATTGAAATAACAATGATGCACAACATCATACTTACTAAAGGAATTATGAACAAAAGGACGGTGTTGGTGAGGATGTAGGGAAACTGAAATCATTATTTGAAATAGAGCAGCATCTTTGAAAAACAGTCTGGAATTTCCTTGACATGATAAACAAGAAGAAACATCTAACCTAGGAATTCTATCCCTATGATTATCTATAAGGAAATTGAAAACATATATCCCATTATGTAGATCTCATTATATACATAATGGCATTATATGTAATAGTCAAAATGCCAATATGTAATAGATCCACATGCCCATCATTCAAATAAAAGATCAATAAAGTGTTGTCTGTATGTATAATGGCATGCTAAAGCATTATATGATAAATATGATAAATGCTACAAGATGAATGAATCTTGAAAATGCTTGTCAAAAGATTCCACATATTAGTATATGATTTCATCGAAATGAAGCGGCCAGAGTAAACAGATCTGTCATGATAAAAGAGAAGTTCGTGGATGCCTAGGCTTCAGGGAAGAAGGAAAAAAGAGTTTGAAGGGAATGGAAGAATGTAGAACTGCTTAAGAGTACTAGGCTTGGGGATGGATGACTAAAAATTCTAAAATTGATTATGGTGACATTTGCACAACTCTGTAAATACACTAAAGCCACTAAAATGTATAATTTAATAAGTGAATTCTATTTCAGTAGAGCTGTTATTTTAAAATAATAATTACCAGGTAATTTTGATGTGCAGACAGGTTTTAAAGAACACTCAAGTACATGCTACTCAAACTGTGATCCATCATCGTCTGTGGAGGAACAGCATCATCTGTGAGTTTGTTGGAAATGTGGAATCTCAGCACTAGGATGGAAGAGATTCTGCATTTTAACAAAAATCCAGGGTGATGTGCTTGCCCATTAAAGTGTGAGAAGTACAGTTTTATGTTTCTTCTTAGCATTTCTTAGACTATGTCTCCTAGATCCCAGATAATCAAACCACAGACTTTGGTCTCAGTGCCTAAACTGAATGAGCATCCAAGCTAACATCAACAGTGCATTCAACTGACTGTGGGGAAATTTATCAAAACAATCCTGGGAAAGTCAAAAAGAGAAGAACTTCATAATTAAATCTTTTCAGTTTATCATGGAAGTTTGAAGTGGTATTGCTGGAATCTCACTGGAGAACATTAAAGTTCCAGTGGATTCTACTGAGGGAAGAAGAGGATGAGATTAATCCAATATTCAATCAGAGTAGAGGCTGAAAGGCTGGCAGATCACTGGAATGGAGAGGAAGTGAAATGCTTGCATACTCTGACATGTAATTTACATGTCTTCCCTCATTTTTTGTTTGTCTTTATTTGCCTTAATGAAAAAATGTGTTTTTATGCTGTCACAAAAACACTGAGTTTTCTTTCATGACCTATGTCATTCATTTCACATGTTTTGTCTTGTCTGTCTCACTGAGATGTTGTGTTAAACTCTAAGGCCTACACTTTCAAGTAGATAGACACAATCTGTTCTGTCGACATTCCAATTAGCAATACAAGGTGAACTTATCTCAAATATTTACCTCAGGTCTTACACATTATTTCAAAAGCCATAAAACATTGCAATAAATGATCATTTTTATGTTCCCATCCTATTTACAGTGGCTGTATTGTAAAAACAGCTAACTGACCAAATTAGTCTGAATTTCATAAATTTCCTTTAATAGTATGATTTTTTGCAAACTACATAAGCAGTTTAAGACTCAGAATCCTCTTCGCTAAATTAACAAAATGACATTATAAACTCCTAAATACTGAGAGATGGTGGGAAGGGGGAAGGGGATTTAAAAAAGAATTAAAAAGTGTTATGAACAAGTACAAACTTCACATGAGGAATATAATCACTATGTAATACAAACATGTACTAATAAAAAATAAAAATTGGAAATATTTTAAAATTAAAAAAATAAACTTTCACTAATATTAGCAAGACTTCCAGGAAGATGGTGGAGTGATGAGCAGCAGAGAAAGCCTCTCCAAGACTTGGTGTCCAGACAGTAGAATATAGCAAAATGAGGAAGAAAAGGAGAAAAGTGGGTCCTTTGGACCCAGGAAGAATCTGAAGTGAGAATTGAAGCCCACAGGGAGAGTAAAAAGAGAACTTTCAACAAAGAAGGAGGTGGCAGGCAGCACATTCTCCCTGAGACCAGAATCACTGCGTGGAAGGGGACAGCTCAAACCTGCAGACACACGATGAATGCTGGTCACCCCTAGAGTCTTCCATGGAGAGATGCACCAGTGAAAGGGATCAGTGGATGTGGAGGACTGAGGTGGCTAATGAGCAGTGAGGGTTCAGACATCCTGTGGGAAAAGGCAATTGACCAGGAGCCATTTTGAAGAGGTGCCAACTGAGCTCAGAACTCAGAACAATTGCTGACTCCATCTAGTAGCCCCCTGATAAGTTTAAGTCCATGTAAGGCAGGCCAACTGCTACACACCGAACAGATCTGATTCTAGTCTCAGGATCAGAAACCAGCCTGCACTTCAGGGGAAATGAAGATGCAGGGTCACGGGGATTATCCACTAACTAGCCGTAAAGGTACTGCTGGCTTGCTGGGATTTATCAACATGGATCTGGACTCTGCTCACATATTGACCCATGACCTCAGAGACACACCTTGATGTGGACCTTTTTTTCCCTCTCTCTCTATCTTTACTTGCCTTTTGTTTTTGTTTGTTTCATTTTGTTTTTTTCTTCATTGCTTGTTCTTGTTCTTGTATAAGTGTGATCATGGTTTCTACCTTTTTTGTGATTGTTTTTCTGTTCTTTTCTTTTTATTTCTTCTTTCTTTCCCTCCTGTCTGCTGCATCAGTTTCCCAAAGTTTGCATGCTCTTCCTTTGTCCCCCCAACCTTACTTCTAACCTCTTTCTCTTCTTCTATTTTTAGTTCCTAGCCTCTTTCAAATTTTCTCCCCTAACAAAAATTGTCACAGTGAAGTCTTATTTATTGCATACAATTTTCTGGTTTGTTTTAAATTTTGTTATATAAACACAAATCTAGTTCATATGGTTAAAGATGGTAAATTAATAATTGCATTAGTTTGTCACTATCTAGGATGTGTCTGATGCTACTGTTATTGCTGATTGTACCATATTAGCCAAAGTGACATAGTTATTCTAACTATGTCATTCTTTTTGGTGTCCCAAAACCAAGATTACCTAAGGGTCATAGAAAATACTGTTGGGCCAGTGCCAAAAAACCAGGGGCTGAGCCAAGTAGGCAGCAACTTCTCAACCCCAGTAAGTTGAAGAGGTCAGACCATGCGACAGACTCAAAACCCAAAAGCCAGCTATATTTGGAAGACACTTCTGAGGAGTAGTCATTTCCTAAGAGTTCTAAATACTAGAAATAAGGCTGCTCACCATAAGCAATTTACAAGCATCAACGTAGGAATTAAACCAAAAATAAATAAAAAATAAAATAGAAAATGAGAAGATACAGAAGATGCAATTCCAAACAAACATTCAGTTCACCAAAGGTAAACTCAGGAGACAGTGAGGTGGGACAGTCTGAAGGCCACCCACCTGGCCTCTCTGAAGTAGTAACAGTGGAAGTAACAAGGCAAATGAATGAGCCTCTAGAAAAATTCAAAATGGAAATAATTTCTCAGATAATTACAAAGATGGTGACAATGAGAATCATGCTTAATAACTCTAGAGCAGATATATATTTTAAAAAATAGAGGAGTTCAGAAAAATGATGGAAACCATGAATGCCCTATATAAGAAAGAAACAGAATCCATAAAACAGATTACACAGATATCCAGGAGATTAAAAATTCTATTGAAAGTATACACAGCAGGATGAGCCAAAGTGAGGACAGAATCTCAGACCTAGGAGACAGATTGTAGTTAGCAATCATGAAGAAAAAAAAGAATTTTTTTTCAATTTGCAGAATTTAATTTTATTTTAGAGAGTAAAATCCAACAAAATATTACAGAACAAAGTCAATCAAAACAAAGCAGTAGAACTGGTACAGAACTTCAAAGCAAGATGCTAGGAAAACAATAGCTACTATAGTAGATCTTGTCTTCACAATAGTTGACCATTCCATCAGGTATAGTAAAATTAAAAAAAAAAAAAAAACCAGAATAAAACCAATCAAAACAGAATATGTAATAAAGCAAAAAAAATCAGAATAAAGCAAAACAATGAGAACTATATTGGGCCTCAAAAACAAGACAAAAGGGAATTCCCATATTTGCTACACTGCATACTGTCATCCTTCCAAGAGATGCTCAGACTGCCGGCTCCAGGCCTGCAAAATCAACCAAACAATACAAGCATTTAGTTGCTTTATTTACCTTAGTTGCTATCATCTTAGTCAGTCCTATGAACCAGCAGGTTGCTTATGGGGAGTGGGGGGCAAAGGGGAGAGCAGATCTTGATTCTCAGTCTGCATGCCAGTAGGTGCACAGGAGGCTTAGATCTTTCTTTTCCTGGAGTCCACACCACTTGCACCACTCACCAGGAAGGCTAACTAGTTGTCTTCTGGTTGGAACCTCTCTGAGCCAACATGGTGGGTTCTCAGGAGACACAGATCATTCTCTTCCTGGAGTCCATGCCACTTGTGCCACTCACCAGGAAGGCTGGCTAGTTGTCTTCTGGTTGGATACTCCCTGACCCAACATAGAAAGTTCTCGAGAGGTATGGATCTTTCTCTTCCTGGAGTCTGCGCCGCTTGCACTGCTCTTCAGGAAGGATGGCTAGTTGTCTTCTGGTTGGATCCTCCCTGACCCAACATGGTGGGTTCTTGGGAGGTGTGGATCTTTCTCTTCAAAAAAATAAGATTTTTTAAGAATAATAAGAGACCAGAAGAAATCAATCCAGTGTGTTAGATAATGCAAAGAAGAGTAATATATCGTTGATTGGAGTCAATGAAATAGCAGGAGATAGCACAAATGACATAAAAACCTATTCACAGATGTCATAGCTGAAAACTTCCCTGACAGGGAAAAAGAATTTGACACACAGATAAGTGAAACATATAAAACTCCAATTAGCCATGATCAAAAGTATCTACTGTAAGGCATATAAAGGTCAAGATTCCAGAAATTGAACAGGAGAAGAAAATGTTAAAAACTGTTTGAGAGAAGAAGCAAATCGTCTGTAAAGGAAAGCCCATCAAAATCACAACTGAACGTTCAAATGAAGGAGAGCTTGGAGCAAAGTATCTCAAGCCCAAAAATAAAACAACTTCCAACCCAGGTTGATGTACACCATAAAACTATCTTTCAAAATTGATGAAGAAATAAGATACTTCCATGACAAAGAACACCTGCGGAATTCAAGAACACCAAACCAGCACTCAAAATGTTCTGAAGGGAATTCTAGAAAGAGATAACAAGGACTACAACTCCACAAATCCCAACAGAATGAATCTTCCAGACAAGGCAAACAAGTAAACAGAGCATAAAAAAGGGTGCCACCAACAGGAAAATAACATGACAAGGATAAATCAATACATATTAGTTACAACCATCAATGTTAATAGTCTCAATTCACCAGTTAAAAGAAACAGACTGGAAAAACGGATCAAGAAGCAAGAACAAACAATATGCTGCATACAAGAAACACATTTAATTCAAAAAGAAATTCATAGACTGAAAGTCAAAGGATGGAAAACAATACTCCATGCAACAGGCACTAGAAAAAAGCAGGGACAGCTATTCTATTTACACACAAATTTGATTTCAAGCCAAGACTGATGAAGAGATACAAAGAAGGTCACAACATCCTTGTAAAGAAAACAATCCAAGAGAAAGAGATAACAATCATAAATATATATGCACCAAGTACCATAACATTCAACTATACAAAGCACATATTAATGGACATGAAAAATCAAATAAGCACTAATACAATTATATTGGGAGATCTCAATATCACACTGTCACAAATAGACATATCAACTAGGAAAAAAATCAATAATGAACTACTAGAACTGAACTACTTTTGAAAAACTGAACTTAGTGGAAATCTATAGAGTGTTACATCCCCACAACATCAGAATATTTATTCTTTTCAGATGCACATGGGGTGTTCTCCAAAGCAGAAAACATACTAGCTCATAGAACATGCTTAAGTAACTACAAAGGAATTGGAATTATCCCATGCATATTATCAGCTCATAGTTTAATAAATTGAAAATCAGTGACAAAAGAAACCACAAGAACCTTGTAAACATATGAAAATTAAATAACACCCTCCTGAACAAAAAGTGGGTCTCAGATAAAATTAAGAAATTAGACACTACAATTAAACAATAACACCAGTACAACACACTGCAACATATATAACACAATAAAAGCAGTCCTATAAGGAAAATTTATAGTGGTGAAAAAAAGGGGAAGCCCAAATAAACAGCTTAATCTTGAGCCTCAGGCTTCTAGAAAATAAAAGCAAGTCAAGTCCAAAACTTGTATGAGGGAGGAAATTACATAGATTAGAGCACAAATTAATGTAATGGAGACTAAAAAAACAGTACAAAGAATCAATGAATCATAGAGTTGATTCTTTGAAAGATTAAATAAAATCAACAAACCCTTAGCCAACATCATCAAAAAAAGGAAAGAAAAGACTCAAATCCGTGCAATTAGGAATGAAAAATTACACAATGGATTCTGCAGAAATCCAAAAGAACATCTATACCTACTTCAAGAACTTGTATTCTAATAAGATACAAAATGCAGAAGAAATGGACAGATTCCTAGATACATATGAACTGTCAAAACTGAATCAGAGAATATAAAAAACCTAAATAACAAAAAATCAGTCAACAAAACTGACATAATTAAAGACCTGCCAACAAATAACAGCCATTGTTCTGGTGGATTCACTGCTGAATTGTACACAAAATTTAGAGAAGACCAATTACCACTATTTCTCCAACTCTTTAATGAAACTGAAAGGGAAACAATACTCCTAAATTTATTGCTGGAAGCAAGCATTATCCAGATGTCAAAGCCAAAGTAGGAGCCAGCTAACACAGAGAACTATAGGTCAAGTTTCCTAATGAATATAGATGCAAAAATCATTGGTAAGATACAGCCAAACAACCGGGCATGGAGGCACACCCCTTTAACCCCAGCACCTGGGAGGCTGAGGTAGGCAGAGTGTTGTGAGTTCAAGGCCGGCTTGGGCTACAGCGCAAGCACAAGACCAGCCTGAGCTACATAGTGCGACCTTGCCTCAAAAAAACTAGGGCCGGGAGTTCAGCTCAGTGGCTTAAGCACCTGCCCTGGCAGGTGCGAGGTTGTGAGTTCAATCCCTGGTGCTGCAAAAAAAAAAAAAAAAAAAAGATACAGTCAAACAGAATGCAGCAAATCATTAAGAAGATTACACACCATGATTAAGTAGGATTCAGCCCCAGGGGTGCAGGGATGGTTCAACATACACAAATCAATAAATGTAATATGCTACATTAACAGAGATAAAGACAAAAACCACATGATCATCTCAATAGATACAGAAAAAGCATTTGACAAAGTCCAATACACATTCATGATAAAAACTTCACACAGATTTGGTATAGATAGTCTCTATTTCAATCTAATAAAGACCATCTATGACAAACCAACAGTCAACCCCATACTAAATGAATAAAAACTGAAAGCTTTCACTCTAAAATCAAGAACAAGATAAGGATGTCCACTGTCATCACTCTTATTCAGTATAGTTTTGGAAACATTAGCCAAAGCAATTAGACAAAAGAGAAAAATAAAAGGAATAAGGATAGGAAAGGAGGAAGTTACATTATCATTATTCATGAGTGACATGATACTCTACATAGAAGACCCCAAAAACCACCAAAAGACTTCTACATTTAATAAGCAGTTTCAGTAGTGTAGCTGGATGCAAAGTCAACACTCAAAAATCAATAGCTGTCCTGTACAAGAATAACAAATTCACTGAGAGAGAAATTATGGAAACAACACCTTTTACAATAGCATCCAAAAAAATGAAATACCTAGGATTCAGTCAAACAAAGGAAGTAAAAGAACTCTACATTGAAAATTACAGCACTTTGAAAAAGGAGAATGAAGAGGACTTCAGAAAACGGAAATGTGCCCCTTGCTCTTGAAAAGGAAGAACAAACATAGTGAAAATGCCTGTACTCTCAAAATTGGCACACAGATTTAATCCAATCCAAATCAAAATTATAACAGCATATCTCACAGAATTAGAAAAAAATAGTCCTAAAATTCATTTGGAGCCAGAAGAGACCTAGAATGGCAAAGGCAATCCTGGGCAACAAATGCAGGGCAGCAGGCATCACGATTCATGAATTGAAATTATATTATAAAACTTCTACAATAAGAACAGCATAGCACTGGTAAAAAAAAAAAAAAAAAAAAAAAAAAAAAAAAAAAAAAAAAAAAAAAAAAAAAAAAAAAAAAAAAAAAAAAAAAAAAAAAAAAAAAAAAAAAGAGCTGAGGATCAATGGAACAGATTAGAAGACACAGAAACAACTCCAGACATATTTAGCCACCTTTTGTCTTCGACAAAGAGGCCAAACATATTCACTGTAACAAAGATACTCTCTTTAATGAATTGCCTCTGATCCCCTTACATACACATCCACATTCACACCCATACCCACACCCACATCTACAGATTTTGGCTACTTGGTAGGGCCTTAGCACTTTCTATTACCAGATTAATGCAGCTGGGAACTTGCACATAGTCTATGCCACACACAAGCTTGAGGAAGCTAAGTATACTGCTTTTCTCTTGCCCTCTCTGAGGCTACACCATGACTGCCCCCTACACTTAGATGCAACAAAGCTAAAGGCTGGGTTCTTCCTAGAGGCTTGCAGATGCCCAGACTATGCCTGGATGGACTCACCGAATCCAATTAATTTGGGTTCCCCATACCTAACTAGAGGTCTCTACAGCCTTCTCCACTTGAGGGTGGGGCCTTGGCATATGACCAGCCTGTGTCCTTCTGGATCTACCTGTCTCTTCTCTCCCAAGCTGCTACCTCTTCAGAATAAACAATCCTCACCATCACCTCCTTCTCCTGGGAGCAGCAAGCATGAAGCGCTGAAGAAGGATCCTCTCTGTACTACGGTCTGTGTGGATATGGAGCCTCAGAAAATCTAGTAACAGCAGATTACAGAGAAAGAAAAGTCATTGAATTAGTGCTCTCAAAATTGTGTGTGTATGTGTGTGTGTGTGTGTGTGTATGTGTGTATGTGTGTGTGTGTGTGTGTGTAGAGCAAGGAGGGGAGAGAGCGTGATCAGGAGAGATAGAACACAAGATGTACTTCTACAATTAAAAAGATAATTGGTTCCTCTGCTTACTAAAGCTTTGTGTACATATTGTAAAGTAAATGAACAAAACAACCTAAACTATATTTCCAAATATCCAACAAAGGACCAGGACTCAAGGAGCCATGCTGAGTCTGGACAGAGTGCAACAAGAAGCCAATTTGCCCTTCCCATAAGCCATGCAAACCATGCAGGGCTCAGGAAGAAAGGAGCCAGTTCACCCTTCCAGTGAGCCAATCAATGCCCTTGCTGAGAATCAAGACCCCACTCCCCAACACCCCCTCCCTGCATAAGCACAGCCCCTATCATACAGGAACTATCACAAAGAATCAACAACTGGGATCTCATCTTGTTAAAAAGTTTTTGCTCAGCAAAGGAAACCACCAAGAGAGTGAAGAGACAAATCACAGTGGGGGAAAATTTTTCAGCTGTTCCTCAGACAATGAATTACTATATAGAATATATAAAGAACTAAAACAATTCAGATTCCCCATATTTAAAGGCCCACTCCAAAAATGGACATATGAAATGAATAGACCCTTCTCAGATGAAATCAAAATGGCAAATAAATATATGAAAAACTTTTCAACATCACTGGTCATTTGAGAGATACAAATTAAAATAACACTGAGATTCCATCTCACTCCAGGAAGAATGACTATTATCAAGAAATTAACCAACAACAAATGTTGGCAGGGCCTTCAGGAAAAAGGAACCCTTCTCCACTGTTGGTAGGCATGTAGACTGGTGCAGCTACTGTGAAAATTAGTATGGACATTTTTCAAAAAACTAGGACAAGAGGTCCCTTTTGACCCAGCTATTCCCCTTATCAAGATCTTCCCAAAATAATTAAAAGCATCATACTACAGTGATACATGCACACCCATGTTTATAGTAGCACAGTTTGTAGTAGCCAAATTTTGGAAACAGCCCAAATGCCCATCAACTGGTGAATGGATAAAGAAGATGTGTGTTTTTTTTATACAATAGAATGCTACTCCACCATAAAGAAGGATAAGCTTGAGACATTTCTAGGTTAATGGATGCACCCTGAGGCCATATTCTTAAGTGAAATAAATCAGACATATGTGTAAGCATAACATCGTTGCTCTGGTATAAGAAGCCAAAAGTGTAAATAAGGTCCAGAATGCATAATAGATATTCTGAAATAGAAAAAAAAATGTTCAAATGGGAAGAGGAACAAAGGATGGAGGAAGAGAAAAGGAAGGAAAGGAAAAGTAAAAAGAAAAAAATAGAACAAACTTTTGTAAATGGGAAGGGAAGGAGGGGTTGAAAAGATGGTGGGGAGATGGTGGAAAAAAGAATCAAGTTATATCATCTACAGGTACAAAATCCCTATGATGAATGCAATCATAATATATACCTAAAATTACCAATAAAAATCATTTTCTTTGAAAAAAAATGTTAGGGGCTGGGAGTTTGGCTCAGTGGCTTACGCACCTACCTGATAGGCATGAGGTTGTGAGTTCGATCCCCAATGCCACAAAAAAAAAAAAAAGAATAAACTGTTAGCAATTACCAGTTATCACACCCTAAAACTAGGATAACAATAACCTTTGATAGCATATTTACTTTTATACCATTTTATAAACAAACTATAATTTAGTTGAAAATGATGCAATATCTTTCTGGCAAGCGAAGGGTCATGAGTTTGATCCCCAGTACTAAACAATAAAAAAAAAAAAATAAAAATTTTGAAAAAGATGCAATATACACTAAATGGATACAGAACTAAATGGATTCAGGTGTAATGCTACATGATGTCAGGAGAGCTGGCCAAAAGCCTGAGCTAAAAATCTTTACCAAGAAAAAAAAAAAAGTCCAGTTGTGTCAGTAAGAAAAAGTACTTGTTAGTGCCAGTGATGGTTATGGGTTGAATTATGTATCCCCAAAACTCATATGGTAAAATTGTTATCCTCACTAGCCCAGTGACTTTATCAGAAAATAAAGTTGCTGCTGATGTGACTAGTTAGGTTAAGATGAAGGCATACTGAGTGAAATGGGTCCTTCGGTGTGTAAGACTGGGGTGTTCTTATTAGAAAGGAGCCATGAGACACACAGGGAAAACACCGTGTGAAGATGAGGGTGGAGATCTGGGTGCTACTTCTACAAGTCAAGCAACACCAAAGGCTGCTGGCAAACCAAGAGAAGCCAGGAGAGAAACATGGAACAGATTGTCTCTCACAGCCATTAGAAAGAAATAAATCTGTTAACGCCTTGGGCTTGAACTTCTAACCTTTAGAACCAGGAGACAATAAAATTCTGCAGTTTAGGCCACCCGAGTTGAGGTCCTGTGCTATGGCAGCCCTAGGAAAGCAATGCAGTGCAAATAAACAACTTGATAGTAAATGATGCACGTCGATTGTTCTATCTTTAGTGTAATTTCAAGTCACATAAAGGACTTCTTCAAAAGTAATTGCTGGGCTCCAGCCCAGAGTTTGTGACTCTGGATGGAGATTTTGGATTTCCCTAAGTTCCTCAGTAATGTGAAGGCTACTTATTTTGGAGACATTCTGAGAATCTCTAGTTTAGGTTTCAGAGAAAGAAAGGCTCCCTGGGTGCTTGAAAATAGGGTCAAGTACCTGTTGGCAGCATGAAAATATAGTTCTAAATAAAGTCCACCATCCTCAGAAAATCTCCAGGTCTCCTTTCCTTGATCGCTTCATACCATTCAAACAACGAACTGAGAAAACTAGTTTATTTTTAATGAATTGTAATGGACAACATTGTTTTCAACCATATTAATAGATTCAGTCATATCAAACCAATCAGGATCATTGAAAAAGAATTTTCTAAAAAATTCTAAGCAACAGAATTTAAGACTTCAAACTACATCAGAATTACCTAGGAATCCAGGAACCGCTCTAGATACACTGAAGCAGAATTTCTAGGGATGAAGTCAAAGCAACTAAATCCTTAACTGACTTTTTAGATAATTCTAGTAGACGGAAAAGTATGGAAAACACTGTTAATCTTAGACAATCCCATAATTCATTTAACTTTTTTCTCATATGTATACATGAACTCATATGTACTGGGGAATACTTAGCCTATAATAATAATAGCCTATAATAGCCAAGAGGGGCAGTACAAAAACCATGTTAGTCACAAACTCTGAACCCGACCTCACTAAATGAATGATCTCAGGGCAGATATGTGGGTTTCCCTTTGCCCTGTACTGAAAATGACAATTTTGTTGATCCCCACTCAATCAGAATTACATAAGGTTTTGGCCATCCAATCAACATCAGTTGGTTTCCAGGTTCTCCATCACTTACTATTAAACTCTCAAAATCTCCATCTCCTTATCACTGAAATGGAGGTGATAATAATAGTCTTTTTAAAAGGTGTTTATTTGTTGGATAAATACTTACTTCGTACTGGCAATGTTCAAGACCCTGCCTAGACAGATGTGGACGAAGCAACAAAAATCTCTATTCTTGCGGGAGCAAACGCAGCAGAGAGCAGCTTCCATAGCAGCCTGGACCCGTTGCTGGCCTTTCAGGTCACCCAAGTGGCATAGCACCTTCAAATGAGGCACATATTGCCTCTAAAATTCAAAAAGGCCCATTTGGGGTACCTTTGTTCATTGTGGGACAGTAATCAGATGCAACAATTTATCCTTTACCTTAGGAGTAGTATCTTGATGTGTCTCTTAGACCACTGGACAAAGAAATTTCAATGAGGCAGCAGGTCCCAATTTTTGTGGAATTTATTTCTCACTCTCTAGCAGACAAATGTCTTTCCAATGTGGCCACAGTAATTGCTGCTTCATGCTCACTATGTATAATCAGCATAATATCATTAAGAAAACGGATCAGTGTGGTGTCCTATGGAAGGGATTTAGACTGCATGGTGATGTTGGAGGTGACTGTTTAATAACAGATGAGGAAAAGATGCACCATACTGTTCTGTGTCAGAGCTAATCCTCAACAAATGATATCTATTGCTGCGCTCAAAATCGATCCAGCACATCAGGATGCTAGCCAAAGGCAGAAGAAAGCTGCTTTTGGAATCTGCTTCTTTTTTACAAAACACGCAGGATTTTCATCTGCTTACCATCAAGTTGTTCACAAAAATATGAATGAATGTTTCACACTACAAGTCAGTAAATTTTTCTCCAATCAAAGCATCACTTAATTGCATCTCAATGATGCTCCCTGGTGACATTAAGCTTAATGAATAAGATATTAGCATGGTGAGGTACATCCTGCTTGACTAAGTACCAGAAGAAATACTGAGGTGCTCGCTTCCCAATCTCTCACTTAGGCAGGCGCCGGCAGCTGCCTAGCTGAGTTGAGATGCCTCACAGGGGCAGGGTGAGCAGGCCACAAGAGGTGTGGGTACACTCGACTGGCTGAAGCCTGAGCTGGAACTTACCCCTCAGCCCACCTGCCTGGATTCAGGAAGGCTGTTGGGAGGCTTCTGCTTTCCCCCTGACATTTGAGCCCTGGCTGCTTCCTGGCTGTAGTTGCAGAGAGCACAAAATAGCTATCAGGCTGTAGGAGGCTGCAGGTCGTGGGCTGATGGCTTGAAATGCACCAGTTGCTGTTATTGCCAAGCAAAAGGGTCTGGAGAGGGCAATCAGAAACTTCCTCTCTCCCACTAAAACTGTGGGGAATGTAGAAAGGGAACAATAAAGACCTTCTTATCTTTCTGCAATTATTCCTTAATCCTAGCCCATCCCCTGATTGGAGGCAGCAGCAGTGGTATACGTCCATCTGATAATTTATGCCTTCTTTGCTGTTTCCATCAAAAGCTAAGAAATTCCTTCCACTGGTATTCCTTCCTCGTTTAGGAAAGCAAAGTTTAGAACTTGCCTGTAGGACCCTTCTCCTAATGGAGAAGATTCTTTTTTATCAGATTCTGCCTATGCTTTTACAATAAAATAAAGATAACTGTCATTTATTCAGGGTTAATAATGTGTCTACAAGAATGAATTCACCTACTACTCATGGGATAAATACTATTATTGTCACCATTTTCGAGAAAAAGACACTGAATCTTACAGTGGTGAGCCAAGTTGCTAGAGGCCAGAGAGCTGTGAGGCTAGGATTGGAACCTAGGAAATCCGATTCCAGAACTAGAACTCTCTTGGAATCCAGGTAATCCAATACCAGAACCAGAACTCACATTTTCACACTGTCCACTCCCCTTTCTTCTACTGGAATCTCTTTTTAATTCATTTCTTCTTAAATTTCAGCCCGAGTTTGTGATTTGACCTACATGAATGACAAACCCTGTTCCTTTGTTTGCTCTGTGCAGTGATAAGAATAATGAATGAAAAGAATCTGTAGGCTTAGTTCTTTATGCTTTTAAGTTTTTTTTGTTTTTGAAACTTTTCTCAGAGCTCTCTGAAACATAATAGCATACACACGCACACACACACACAAACACACACACACACACACGCACACACACACACACACAAACAGCATGGTCTAGATTCCCAATACACTTAGCAAAATCACATGCAAAACTGGGATACCCAGGTAATATCCAGGAAGTCTCTAGACTTGAAATCAGAATACTTGGATTCTAGTACTGCCTTGTTCCTTCTTTCTGGGTGACCAAGATAAGTTGTTTACCTCTCTGAGCTTCATTCCCATAGCAGTAAAACTGAGAAAACTAGTATATGTATCCAATCAGCACCACAGTGAAGCTTCACCATGGGAAGGTGTATGAAAGTGCCATTGACTCCCTCCATAACCTGACCCCTTGCCCCGCTACCTTGCATCGTGTCTTTGTAAGCAAGGGACAGAGGTAGCACTATGAAAGGGGAAAGGTAGAAGACAAAGCTGCTGCTAAGAAAAGAAGAGAATGGCTCTTAAGGAAAGCTGCTGCTCCTCCCTTCCTCCGGGGATTTCCTGGTAGGTACCCACTGTTCCCGGAACCGGCTCTGGCAGTTCTACCACCATGACTGAGCTCTCCTGACTGCACAGCTGTGTCGGGAGAAGTTCACATCTTGGTTACCATAGTTTCAAAAATCACTTCTAAATGATAACTTGTATCATTTCCTCAAAACAGAGCTGACAAACGACAACAGAAAATATCCCTGTCAGTTCATCTGTGACATGAGAAGGGAAAACAAGAAAAATTTTTTAAAAAGATGTGCTCTGCGATGATGCAGGAACAAAAGGCTTGATTGGGGGGGAAGGGTCCCTGTGCATTGCCCCCTCCACCTTAGGTCAAAATCTGAAATGGAGGCACACAGTGAAATGCACCCTACAGGGTTAGTTTCTTGCAAGTAGGTCAAAAAGAAAAAGGGAGCAGAAAAAATAGATGCTTGAAACTTCTGGAAATGATTACAGCCAGAGGATGGATAGCTCTTCCCTCCGTTTGTCTCTAGGGAACAAGTTTGACCTTTGTTACTGTACTGGACTCCTTATTCCCTGCAGAAAAGGCAGTGCATTCCGCTGAGAATGAATACTGAGTAGCCAGCAGCCTTTCCCTTCCCATCCTGCGGGTGTTAACTTGTGTGGCAACCCCTCTGATGCATCTGTCTCCCCTTTCCCTGTTGCTGTTGCTCTTTTTCACTCTGTTTCATTCTTCTCATTGCAAATCTCTATCCACTTCCTGTGTTGATGGTTCCTTTGTTTGCTGGTCGATCTCAAACAAGAAGACATTTCAAGATTTTACCCCTACTCTCCATAGCTACAGTAGGACATTTCCCGGTCATTTCTTCTTTTATAAATGGAGAAAGGAACCAGGCAAATTTGTAAGAAAAAAAAATCCACAAACCAAAGTAAAACAGGATAGGGTAGGGATGTGGGAGAGAAAGCCTAAGGCCACCTGTTTGGAATAGATTAATGAGGTTTAAACAGAAACATCTCCAGGCCTCCACTCAACCTCCAGGAGAAATGGTACATGTTCTGATTCCTTACTCCCACACTTCACCCTGAAAAGGGAAAAATAAAAACGGTGACTTGAGAGCAGATGGGGACAAGACTACCTCAGTGGGGAAGGCACGATGCTGGGTAAGGGCTCAGGGGTGGTCTGTGCTGTGTCACAGAGTCCAGGGCAGGCCAGGAAACCATGGCTGCAGGAGACTGCTGCTGCTGTAAAACTGCCTGCTGACCCAGAACTAAACGTTGCGTCTTATGGGTGTCCAACCTGCCTGACACAGGACGTTTATCTACTCTGTCGGGATGGCAACCATTGTCACCGTTCTTCCTGAGTTAACAAAGCGAAACCAATAAACTGACCAAAGACTTTTGTCAAGTGGAAAATCCAGTCACATAAAGACACTATATAACACACCTTATATAAGTACATTTAATGAAAACTACACTATTTTATTAGAAAATGAAGCAATTAAGACTGTCCTAGAAGAATTTGGAACATGAATGTGCTATACCCATTCTTATAAATGCTGCATGCAGATATATGCCCACACACGCACACACACACACACACACACACACACACACACACACATTCTGGATACGCAGGGGGGGAGGGTTTCAAAACCACTTATCTCGATCATTGGTGTATTTCAACTATGTCGTCCTGGAGAAAACTCTAGTTTTGCTCTATATTCATAAAACCTAAAGTTATTTTGACTGAATCACACTAGGATGAACTTCCCTATCTACACTGTACAGAGCCAGTCTTACTCCTAAGTCCACATGACACTAGCTCAATAAAAGTGACCAGTCCTCTTTCTGAAGTCAGCTGAGAATGACATGGAGGCGATTCATGCTAGAGCAGCAGATCAACTTTCTTTAACATTTTGGCATGCTGTGTGCCATGCACTGAAATGGTGGCCATGCAATTAACTCCGTAAATTTACCTATGACTGACTTGCAGTCTATGAATTGGTTCTTTAAATTGGGAATCTGCTAATATAAAAAAATAAAATAAAATAACTAAATTGGGAATCTGGGAAACACCAAAGGTAATTTCCTGAGAATTGACCTGGAGTGATTTACATTGATCAGTGGGTGTATGTGTACAAATGCATATACACATACCTATGTAGTATGATAGCATTCATGGATGTGTTGCTAATGCCTGGTAATTCCTGTCAGGGCATTTCAGGTAGCAGTTGAGGCATTCTAAGCTTTTGTCTGGATAGTAATCAACCAAAAATAAAGACCGACTCCTGACTTTAGAATTTCAAAAAAAAAAAAAAAAAGTTGACACAGCAAAAACATCAGTATGAGAGGCAAAATAAAATAAAATGAATCAAGGAAGGAAAGGAATAATTCAAAAAAATAGTAAGTTCCAATGCTGGTCAGAACTTTCGAGAAAACACTATACATCTTGTCCCTTGTCTTGTCTAGGTCAGAGCAGTGAGATGACAATGTAAATCGACATTTGGGATCCTGAGAACTTAAGAGCAAGTACCTTGTCTCCCCAGTACAGTATGGGACCAGTGGGATGACAACGACTATGGGATGCATGTATGTAGAAGATCCATTCAGCAACTTCACAGAGGCCCTGCACAGTCCAGCAGCCTGGCCAGCAGCCAAGAGCCACATAGATAGATGGAGCATTGATTGTAAAATGGTCTCCAAAAAACCTGCAGTTGGGATAACAGGTATCTTGGTCCACATGTGCTACTCTAACAAAATACCACAAACTGGGCATCTCTTAAACAATAGATATCATTTTCTCACATCTCTGGGGGCAGGAAGTACAAGATCAAGGTGTCAGCAGATTTGCCATCCAGGAAGGGTGCTCCCTGCTGCCAAGATGGTGCCTTGTTGCTGTATCTTGTGGAGGGGACAAACACTGTCCTCACATGACAGAAGAGCCAGAGGGAAAATGAAGTAGAATTTATTTTCTTCATAGCCTTATCACCACTTAAGGTCTCCCCCTTTCAGTACTGCTGCACTTGGAATTCAGTTTCAACATGAATTCTGGAGGGACACAAATAACTAAACTCTTGCAGGAGCCATGATAATATCTTCATGATGCTTTGATATTGTATTTGATCTTAAAATGCAAAAACAACATCAGGAAGAAAAAGAAGTAAAAGAACTCATGTACTGAATTTACATTTCATTTATTAGGCTTAGATGGACACCATATGCTAAATGGCAGATTTTGTCAGAAATCAGTACTGTCATAGAAAACTAAAAAAGTGAACATACAACTGAGTTGTCCCTAGGTATTGTACCAGATTTACATAAATTATGGATCCTGATTAAAGGATTCTTGTTCATCCATGGAATTCATGGCCATCACATGATGATCTCATTGTCATAACTCTCTTTCTAATCCACTTGTATACAGACCCTGGCTAGCATCACAGTTACCAACCAGCTTCACAGTCACTATCTTACTGGACCTCAACCTCCAAACACATGTCTTTGCATAGACATTGTCTTGGTACTTTTCTTTTGTCACTGGGGCAAAATACCTGACACCCAAAATGAAGGAAGGAAGGGTTTATTTAACTCACTGTGGAGGTTTCAGTCCATAATCAGTTGGCTCCAAGGCAGGGTGGCATGGCACTGGGGCAACACTTCAAGGCAGCAGCCAGCAAAAGCAGCCAGAGCAAAAGTGGAGAAAAGAGCAAGCCTCTTTCTCCTTAATATTGTATGCAGACCACCTTCTGCCCCCCAGAACTGGTATAGCACTCAGAAAATCTCTGTGCCTTCCTCTTAAGGAGGATGAGGATGTTTACAAAGTAAGAACATGGGCTCCCTACTGAGTCTCTTAGTTAAACTTGTAAACTTCTCAAGTTGACACAATGTATCCACCATAACAGACACCCTTACCAAAATTGCAAGAATCCTTACATCTGCCCACTGTCTTGTTTAAAAATAAATGGTTCCAGAGTAGAATATTACTATCCTGAAGGACTTTTTTATTTTCTTTTTAAAAACTCATGGAAATTCCCCTTCCTCCTTACTCAACACGCACACACACACACACACACACACACACACACACACTTCTCAACGTATCTGTGTCTCTCCAACAACCAAATCACAACATCCTGATCTTTACATCCAACTGTTCAGCTGGAACTGTAAGAGGCAAGCACAAAATAGCCATCTCTGCATCTTAATGAAGAATTTTGCAGCATTCCTAACACCTTGTAATAGTCCCCATAGCCACACTACAAAAAAAAAAAAAGATTCTGTAGCTTATTCTTGAAATACACAAGATAGGAGGTTGGCAGAGTGTGCACCAGAGCTCAAGTTAAAAAAGAATTTATAAGGAGGCCTATTGATTCTTTCATAATCCTTCTAAAATGTCTGGTTCAAAGAGCCAAAGAGTTCTAATTGGCCTGGGAGGGGACAGGACTATGGTAGAGAAAGCAAAAGAGATTACTGAATATAGTCAAAAGTTCAGGAGAAGTCATTGAGAACTCCCAAGCTAGCTTGAATGATGTTTTTTTAATATTTCAGATCTTCTATGTCACAGAGATTTATACATCATTCGTAATTTATTATTAATTTTACCCTGAAAGAGAAAACAGAAAGTAGTCACATTATAGGAAAAGTGCATAATTTTAAGCCTTCACTTACTCATACAAACACACCTTTGGCCTCCAGTTCCACTGATTCCAGAACATATGTGGAACTACAATATCCATTCTATAGGACATGTCCAGCACCTTGGGATCCCGGGAATGTACAATTTGCTGATGGAATACTAGTGTCTTATTAATTTGTCAGTTAATGTGCCAGATAAATTTGAGCCAAGAAGAACTACTTCAGACCCTGTAGCACTGATAACTATGCAGTGGGATTGTTTTCTTGGCTGCCTGCATAACTAGACTGTAATTTCTATTAACCCAAAGACTGTGTTGTTTTTTAATAATACTTCTTCAGCCCAAACTGTCATTAGTCAAGGAATCAAAGTGAATGAGTTTCTTAGAGTGTTTCAGATTTAAGGTAATGAAAAACTGAACTTATGTGTATGTGGGGGGGGAATAGAAGGGAAAAAATGGAAACAAAGCTTTTTTAATTAAGAAGGGGAAGAAGGATTGGGGGAGGGGAATGAGGAGAAAAAGAAGAACCAAGATATATCATGTACAGGTACAAATTCCTATGATAAATGTGATCATTATGTATCTCCAAAGTCTTTTTTTAATTAATTTTTTTAAAAAGGTGAACATACTGGGTAGCATTGTCAAAATATAACTATATCCCATGAGGTTTCCTTCCCAGAGGATCAGAGTAAGACCACACACACAGGCATGACAGGCTAGTAATAAGGCCTCTTAGTCTATGAACCTGGCACAGAAAAGGACCAAGACCTGACAGTTTCTTAGCCATCTAACACAGTCACACGGCAATGCAGAGGGCTGTATTTTTTTTCTTTTATGGATACAAGCAGAAATCAATAAAAGGAGGAGTCTCTCAAACATAAGAAGGACAGTGGAGCATAAGAGATCACATAGCAGCCAGAGTGCCGTCATTTCACTTCAGCAGCTTGCTGATCACAGGCTGGTGTTCCTGAGCCACACCTAACACACAGACTTTACTATGCACTTGTGCAATTTACCATATTACAAACATCAGTTCAACAATGGGGTGTGCGTGCTAATGCACCTGCAATTTGTAAAGCATTTACCTAATTTATAAATTTCTGGTACCGGTTGAACACAGGTTTTCTAATTCAGTTCTCTGGCCATCACTGACAGGAGGCCCTACAATTTAATTCAGTTAGACACTTACCTGCCAGAAAGTCATGCTAGATCCCATGAGTTAAAGAATTCTGTCCCACACAACTGCCCCTTCCTCCAGAAGCCAATCGCACATCTGAGCCTAGGATGCTTCCAACTCC
>RJWM01007564.1:0-77426 GCA_004363535.1 Dasyprocta punctata | reverse complement strand
AAAAAAAATGACAAACTCAGTTAAACTATTAATGAAAAAACCAGTGGGACTCCAGAACCATGTTTAAAAGAACCTCATCTCCTGCAGCTGAGCGGCAGACTATACTGAAAATCAGACTCAATATCCGATTATAAGAATGGCAGAGTTACACGGGAGGCTGGATTCACAGCCTCAGCAAGCTTTCAGTGCTAACAGCAGGGACCTACTAAGAAATGCATAACACCATGCAACTTGCAATAAGGATAACTGGGTTGATACCTTTGAGAACCTTGAAGTCCCAGATTCCTTGATTTCTCTGAGGCCGGAAGAAGAGCCAGGAGATGTGTAATACAGGGACTCCTGGAAAATATTCATCTCACAGGGAGTTCAGTGTGTCCATGGCTTCCTTCTGTCATCTTCCAGGTCACCGAGTACAAAAATCTAATGGATATACCTAGATATTGGTAGAACTCTCACAAGGGCTTCCTGACCTATAGAGTCACCAGAGAAAGCCTCTTGCCCCACCCACACTACAAACTCAAATGCACACACTTACAGTCAAAGACACCTGCATGCCCACACACATACATACTCACACCCACACACTCAACACACACAAAATTCAACCCACACTCATATCATCACATACTCATTTACACACATTTACACACTCATATCCCTAATATGGTTGGAATATTTTTATTGCCTCCAAATTTCATGTTGAGATGTAATCCCTAATGCAGCAATATTGGTAGGAGTGGCATTTGGGGGTGTTAAGGTCCTCATCAATGTCCAATAAAAATGCTTGCAAAAGTGTTTTCTCTCTCTTGTGTGATTTTGCCATGTAGGACACAGGGTCTGTCTCCTTGTACCCCTTCTATCTTTTGCCACAAGAAGATGCACAGCAACACCCTTGTCAGATGCTGGTGCCTTGGTCTTGAACTTCACAGGCTCCAGAACTGTGAGTGAATAAATGTCTGTTCTTTGTAAACTAGCTAATCTGTGCTATTTTGTTACAGCAGCACTAAATGGACTATGACACCGTCACACCCGTACCACATCTACATTAACACACTAAAACACACACAAGCACATGCGTGCACACACATACTGAGACAAAAGAGCAAAATTACACTACATCTTAGATGAAATCATAGACAAGTAACAGGATAGTAGTCCCCATTTGGTCCCATTGAATTCATCAGTAAATTCAGATGGCTCCTGGCAGATGATAGTGGACTAGTAAATTTAAGTAAGTAGTGGTTCTGTTGCAACTCTTTTGCCAGGTGTGTTTAGCACAATGCATCCACACAGCCTCTGACAGGCAGGATGCAGTTTGCAACCTGGTGAATGAGTTCTTTTCAGTCTCCCATGAGGAGGATCAGAATGTTCACTTAGAGGCATAGCTTCATGGATAAGTGCTTGTCCCTGATCTGTTTAGCTCTTCTGCTGTATATCATTGTAGAGTTCAAAGAAATGTAGATTTTCTGAACTTTGCACAGAACATCAGACTGGTCTGTTATACTGATAACATCATCAAAATAATTCTGGTGAATAGGAGCAGCAGTACTCAGAAGCCCTGGTAAGACATGCATGTTAGGGGTAGGAGATAAGCACTAGAAACACTTAGACCCTAAAACACTGCAAAGTGTTTAAAAGTCCAATGATCAGGGGCATGCTAAGGCATTTCCTCCAAGGTAAGGGAGAAATCAGCAGACCTTGCTATGGTTCAGGTATGGTTTAGCTACAAAGTAGTGCAAGCTTTAAGAGATCAGACCTAGCCAGAGGTTATTAGGTCACTAGGGGTGTAGGCCCCAGAAAGGATCTATACTGGTCACCTGAGGTGAGATTGCTATTCTCAGGAGAGGGCGCCTGGCCCTTTCCCTCTTTCTGGCTTCCTGTCTTGTTGTGTGACCACTTCTTCTTGTGTTAACTCTCACTATTGTGATGCCATCCTGCATGAAGTCCTCACCAGAACCATACTGATGCTAGCACTATGCCTTGAGCCTCCAAAACTGTGAGTTAAATAAATAACTTTTCTTTATTATGTACCCAGCCTTGGATGTTTCATTATAGTAACAGAAAATGGACTAACACAAACGTGAAATATCTCATCTCTAAAAGACAGTCCCCATACTTAGTATCATAAGACCTGGAAGATTCCACAATGCTTGCAATATTTAAGGTAGATGAGAATGTTGTGTGGAATGTTGCTGAGCTCAAGCAGAGGAGTCACAGAACAAAACCCTAGGATTCTAGAGCAAAGTTACATTTTCTAAAGGGAAAAAAACCAACTCACCATTAATGAAGCAACCTCAAGCATACTACTCAGCCCTAGAAGGAACTGAACACATGACCATGGGATATCAAAGAAAAACAAGACCAGAGTGGTCCATCATGATCTGAGTATTTTCCAATTCCCCCAAGGCGTAAGTTGTGTGAAGCATTCTATCATTTGATGGAAATGACACACTTGGGATCAGGTCCAAGCAGGTCCAGAGGGCACAAATAGGTGACCTAGATTCCATGTCACCTGCTTTGTTGCTCAATTGTTTGCCTCTAAATTCTATTTGTAGTGAGTTCCCTGCCACCAGCTGATGGAAAAGGAAAGCTAAGTCAATTCCAATACTGATCAGTACCAAAAGTGGACCACTGTCTCCCTAGAGCCTGAGACAGGGGTGTCTCTGAAAGTCAGCCTGGGAGGGAACTGTCCCCATAGACAGAGCCTTGAGAACTTCAACTGGTCAATACTCTGGTCTGATGGGAGGAGCCTGTGGCTATGATACTCACATACTCCAGGAAGTGCTGAATGGCTTACTTAGCTAGTTGTGGTCAAGGGTGTGAAAAAAGAATGATTAGCAGATGAAGGTTGAATTTTTCTCAAAGTATTCCAGAGGGCATCTCCATGAGGAGGCATTGAACAACCAAATGGATAGGATTCTGAGGTCAACCAGCCTCTGTCCTTGACCAACCCTGTGAAAGGAGCCATGGCGACGGGAATGGGGATCTACTCATGACCATCTTTTTTACTGAGGCTGGTATAGCTCCAGCCATGATTTATATGTCCCCTGAGGACCCATCCTGAGTCTCAATATGATACCTTCCCTCAAAGGAAATGACAGCCACTTCATGGCAAGTTGATGGTGTCAGAATCCATTCTCCCTGGAAGATGTGTTTGTTCTTATTGAATTGACACATAGTCTAGGAATAGTTTTGCTTTTTTGACACATAGTGTTTCAAACAGAATCACTACCAATACTCACAGAGTATCAAATTCACTGTTACTTGATCCTATATAATATCACTGTGGTCTCCAAACCCCATGCTACAGGGAAGAGGTGTGACAGAGGGCACAAGAGCACAGGACCCAGTAGGCTGCCATGTGCCCACCTCCTATACGATGCCAGTCTGCCAGAGCTTGGGAAGGGCCCTGTGAGGGTCCAAATAGGCATCAGCTTGGTAACGATGCCTGCAGGATTGAGCACTTAAGATGTACGTGTGAACTAACGGCTACTTTTTGGTGTTGTATCCCCAATAACTAAGCATCTGTGTCAGGAAACCAAGGTCTGGCAGGAGAGGTGGCCCTTCTGACCTTCACTCTCAGCACCCACTTGCAGAATTTATGCATCCAGTCCCTACATCTTCAGTACTTGATGAATCCAATTTCAGGGTGAAGGAATATTAAACAGGGGACACAGGAAGGTTTTCTTGGGTTACTGTGCCAATGTACACAGATAAAGAAAGAAATTATGAAACTGGAGGGGAAAGTGACTGTGACAGATGTTAGCAGGAGAATTTTTGCTGCATATTTGGGCCAGCAAGATTATATTTGGAACTCAGGCAATTCACTGGGGACTCCGTTTGGTTCCTCTAGACCCAGTGATAGTCGTGAATGGGAGACTGTCTCAATCAATGGCCTAACAAAGCCATGGTAATGAGGGGCTTAGCACCTCAGGGATAATGGCAAGCAAGGTGTAGCAGAAATGCTGGCTGAGCATGAGAACAATTTAGAATTGGTGGTAGAAGAGTCATACGATAAATACCAATGACAACCTCAGACTCAACTGCAGCAGCAAATGCTTCGATTTGCCTCACTAATGCTCCAGTTGCCTCTTTTTAAAAAAAAAAAATGAAATCAGTCATCATTTGGAAGAGGCAGTGGGGACAATAACTGGAAGGAGAGGGTCTGATGGTGCAACTGGTGCACTTTGGCAGGCGCTGTCGGTTTGCTGCTCATATACCCTAAGCACTCGTTCAAGGACTTAGCAACAGTACCCTGCCACTCCTGAATTTCTTCACTTAGAACTCACCAGAAGGGTGGGGTCTTGATGCCCCCAAGCAGCAGTAACCTGCCAATGGTAGGGAGGTGCTGGAGGCTTCATGTTCACCCCCCTCACCCTTCAGGTGGAATAATTCTCCAGGATATCCTGTACCATCTCCCAGAACCTAGACTCAGTTTCCCACAGGTGCCGCCTGCTCAGCAGCACACTCTGTGCGCTCTTTCCCCTGCCCTGCCTCACTTCCCTGCTCCCTCATCAGTGTTCCCCAGAATCACCTCCCAAATCAATGACTGGCACACAGATTTATGCCTCAAGATTTCCTTCAAGGGAACACAAACCTGAAGCAGCCCCCAGCTGACTCCAACCTCAATGCCCCTCCTGTGATCACCCTCTTGGGGCTCCACATGGTTAGCTCAACTTCTGGGGTCCTTTGAAAAACAACTATTCTGCTCCTAGTGGAGGCAATTTCTGAAGTCTCCCCTCATTTAGGTCACTTTGCGGTTCCCTATGAATGGGTATGGCTGGCCCGTCTCTCCTCAGCAGTATGTGGAGACATACCTGCTTCACTGGTACGTGAGTCTACCTTGCCCAGGAGGCTAAGGAAGCCTGGGGTAGCCAGGAGCCTGCGCCCAGCCCACAATTTGCTCAGGTTCAAGGTCTGTGAATTCTCTGCTGCTATTCAAGAAAAATGGAGCAGGACAGAGAAGCAGATTCTTTCTGGCAAAAAAAAAAAAAAAGCCCCCATAGAGGACCTGACCTCAGAGACAGACCCTTCCCAGTGCTCTCTTCCTACACCTTGAACCCCTTTTTAGAACGCAGGGACTTTCCTGTCCTCCTGCAAAATGAGCAACACCCATCCAGCCAACCACCAGTTTCTGCACAAGAGCCTCCGGACAGCTTATCCTTTCCAAAGCACTTGCTTTTCCTGTGGAGGAAGGAGCTCCACTCGCATCACTTCTATTCAACATGGTGCTGGAAGTCCTGGAACCAGAGCAGTTAGGCCAGAAAAATAAAGTGTCTGATTCAGAAAGAAACAAATTAAATCACCTCTTTCGCAATGATGAGATTTTACATATAGAAAATCCTACAGACTCTACCAATTACTGTTAAATACAATAAATTCAGTAAAGTTGCAGAGTGAAAAACTGACATGCAAAAATCAGTGTTTCTATATACTAAAAATGAACTACTCAAAAATGAACGTAAGACTACAATCCCCAAATAAAATAGTAATAAATTTAACTAAGAAGGTGAAAGATACATGCAATGAAAACTATAAAACAAGCATGAAGGAAAGTGCAGAAGACTCAAATAAATGGGAAATCTCTATTAAAATTGTAGCAAAAATAAAAAGAGCAATCCAAAAATTTGGACAAAACCACAAAGGATCACAAACAGCCAAAGCTATCTCAAACAAAACAAGTAAAGCTGGGAGCATCACCCTCTGATTTCAAAAGATACCACAGAGCTATGAGAATAGCATGGTACTGGCACAAACAAACATAAAGGCCAATGGAACAGAACAAAGGACTAGAAGAAACCACAAATCTACAGCCAAGTGATCTTTGGCAAGGATGCCAAGAACATACAATGGGGAAAGGATGGTCTCTTCAGTAATGGTTTTGGGAAAACTGGATATCTGCAAGCAGAAGAGTGAAATTGTCTCAAAGAATTTATCATATACAAAAATGGATTAAGGTCTTAAAAGTAAGATCTGAAAACATGAAACTATTAGAAAAAAACATACAGGAAGAAACTCAACATTGGCAAACATATTTTGGATATGACCTCAAAGGCACAGGCAACAAAAGGAGAAGTAGACAACTGGGATTCTATGGAACTAAAACATCTCTGCACAGCAAAGAAAACAACCAACAGAGTGAAGAGACAACTTACATGTTGGAAGAAAATATTGGCAAATCACACATCTGATAAAGAGTTAATATTCAAATATATAAGGACCTCAACAGGAAGAAAATAACTGGATTTTAAAATGAGCAAAGGACTTAAATAGACATCTCTCAAAAGAAGACCTCCAATGACAAATAAGTATATGAAAAATGTTCAGTGTCCCTAATCATCAAGGAAAGCAAAGTAAAACCACAAACCAGTGAAATATGACCTCACACTGGTTAGACTGGCAATTATAAAATAATAATGATGATGATGATGTCAACAGGATTTGGGGAGAGGAAAACACTTGTGCACCTGGTAGGAATGTAAATTGATACAGCCATATGAAAAACAGCATGGAGATTCCTCAAAACATTAAGAAATGCCAGGCATGGTGCCACACTACTGCAATCCCAGCACTTGGGAGGCTGAAGTAGGAAGATTGCCACAAGTCTGAGGCCAGCCTGGGATACCTAGTTAGTTCAAGGCTAGCCTGAACTACATAGTAAGACCTTGTCTCAAAAAATTGAAAAAGCATTAAGAAACGTAACTACCATATGACCCAACAGTCCCAGTACTGAAGAGCATCTCCAAAGGAAATGCAACCAGTATGGCAAAGAGACATCTGCACCCTAAGTTCACTGCAGCACTTTCACAATAGCTACGATATACAGTCAACCTAAGTGTCCATCAGTGATGAACAGATAAAGAAATCTGAGATGCACAGGTTCATAAAGAGATACAGAGAGAGATTATCCAACCATAAAAAAGAACAAAATAATGTTATTTATGACGACACAGGTAAACCTGGAGGACACTATGTTAAGTGAAGTAAATGACTTGCAGAACTGCATGATCTGTTACATGTGAAACCTAAAAAGTCAAATTCGTGGAGGCTTAGGGGAGGACGGCGGTTACCAGGGCCTTGTGGAGGGGAGTGGGAAGGAGAAGATGTTGGTCAAAGCGCACAGAGTTTCAGTCCAATAGGAGGATGAAGACCTGGAGAGCTACCGTACAGCATAATTACTCTAATCAATAATGATGTACTATATCCTTGAAAATTGCTAAGGCAGCAGATTTTAAATGTTAAGCATGTGATGTGATAGATATGTTAATTCATGCGACTTCATCTGTTCACGATGTATACGCATAGCAGGATGGTGTGTGATGCACCATCAACACACACAATTTTGTTGTCAATTTTAAAACTAATAAGTTTTTTTAAAGGTTATGTATTTTCAGGAGGGAAATTTGAAGCACCAGGATGCTCGGGTGGCTATTTGGGGCTCTCGGGACTTGTTGGTGCCCCTGAAATCGTATCACTTAGAAGGCCGACAGCATGCCTATGCCTATAGGAGCTGGGAGACTCTCCGAGAACTCTTGGCTCATGGATCCCAGCAAGGGAAGAAATTTCCCCATAAACCTAAACACAGAGGGAGGTCCCACAGGCGGGGAGGGGGGAAGGCGACATCGCAGAGGAAGAGAGGAGATAGAAGGTGCCTGGGAGGGGCTGAAGGGATGAGAAGGATGAAGAAAAGAGCCACCCACAATCACTCTCAGACAAAACACACACATACGCACGACCAAAGGGAAGAGAAAAACATCAGCAGAGACCAGAGATGAAATTTAAAGTTGTTATGGCAACCAGAACAGGTGGGTGGGCACTTGTGCCCACTGCATTTACAAAATTAAAGGAAGCCTTGCATTTGCTAACTAATTAAATAATGTCTTCTAAATATTTCTACTCCCCAAGCCATCAGGCACAGAGAAAGACAGGGAACATAGCACTAGAGCTCTTATTTACTTTAGGGCCCTGAGAACTCCCCCGGCTCCTGCTGAGGAAAGGGGGGCCAGAGGCAGCTTCCAGGGGAGAAAGCGAAGGCACAGAATCTCCCTGTAGCCTCCCAAGGGAAAGAGGAGAGAATGCAGGACCAGCAGGGCGGCTTGTGGCCTTGGTCTGAGTCATCTGTAGCCCCCTCCCACCCAACCTGAACCAGGACTACAACAGAAGGAGGGCGAGGGATGCACGGGTCCCCCGGGGGAGAGGAATAGAAAAGGAGCGGCAGAGGCCAGAGTCCAAGCCCTGTCTAGTGACATCGTGAGGTTCAAACAAGCCAGTCAAATAAGGTGGCTGGCTGCAGGAGACAATTTTCTTTTATTCTGGAGGGTGGATTGGTTTATTTTTTAAAAAAAAAAAAAATCAAAAAGAGAGAAACCTCTACTAGCATTCTAGATCTTAGCTGATCTTCCCTGGGGAAATAAATTACACATAACACTGTATACAAACAGAGCTCCAAACACAACCCCAGCTGGCAACGCGATGGCACTTGTCTCCCAGGGGAAATAAATTCCAATGTCTATACATCTCTCTCTATAGATACACACACAGAAAAGGTCACGCCACGTCTCCTTCAGCATACCTTTCACTTGAAATTAAACAACAATCGTTGTGGTGTTTGGTTCCCCACAAAGGGAAACCACCGGTGAATTAGCTCTCCTACACAGGCAACACAGGCCCTCCTGTTATGCCCAAGGGCAAAGTAAGGCAGGGTAGGCAACACAAGGATGCAGAGGTGTGTGTGGTGGGAGCATCCCAGGAGGCCCCAGCTGGCTTCAGTGGTCATCCCCACAATTGCTTCTGTTTTTTCTCCTCCCTCTTATGGGTGGTAAAGGGGTGTGTGTGTGTGTGTGGTACATGTCTGTGCCTGTGTATCTGTGTCCCCAGGACAGAGCAGGTCCTCATTTTTCCTTCCACAGCTGCAACCAACCCAGTTACCACTGTAATTCCACCAAGTTTGAAAGCTTTGGAGCCAGAGTCTCTTTTTACAGGTGAAAAACCAAAAAACTGGGGACAAGAATGAGTGTAAGCTCCATGAAGGCAGAAGGATGTGTCTTTTGTTTACTGCCGTGAGCAGCAGCTGACATGTAAAGAAGAAAGGGAAAGAGGAGAGCAAGCAGAAGAAGGGAGGGAAGGAGGAAACACAGGACCCCTGCCCTGTCCCCGACTGTCTCTGCTCGGCCACAGGGTACAGCAGCTGCAGGCGCAACAAGCTCAGATTCAGAGCCTGGGTGGAGTCCCGAGGATGGTCTTGTTGGCACCAAAGCACGTGGCATGTCACACCCAATCTGGGGCGCTCTCTGATCTCCAGGTCACGAGACCTGCCCATGAGCAGGCCGCTCACCCCTTCAGCCCCCCTGGCATCTATCTGCTGGATGTTTGCTCCAGTGGTCAGTTCTTTAAGATTCCACCTTCTGTGTCCCATGCAAGCTTCCCCTCACAACCTGATGTGGGTTTGCTCTTTGTCCCTGTACATCTCATCTCTCCAGGAAGCAGGCAGGCTTAGCCTGGGAACGTATCATGCGCGTAGAAAGACGTCAGCTAATGCCTCGTGGGTTGATGGATTGATACATGGAGAGCCTGGGGGAACATAGATTCCGGTTCTGCCGGCTCCAATTTGACGCCCTAAACAGCTCCTGGCACACCCAGATGTGCAGCGCAGTCTTTAAGCCTTCATAGCCAGCCCTGCTTCCACTCAGAAATCCCCCCAGGCCCATTCGCTGCTGCACATCTAAACTTCTTCAGCCCCAACTACTTCTGCGCCTGGTTCTACCTCCTGGCTCCTCTTTTCATGCAGCCCTGTTGGAACTTGACCTGGTTCTCATCTGGCTTGGACCTAGGAGCCACTGGGACGAGGCCTCCAGTGGTTGCTTCTCTAAATCCAACTGCTAAGGCTCAGGGAAAGAAAAAGAAGGCTCCTTGCAGCACTTGGAACCCAAGATTGAAGTCAGCTTGAGTCCCCAGAGCCTAGCCTCTGTGCTAGGAGAAAATCAGCAGACCACCAAGACAAAGGCCCCTCAGGGACGGAAACTAGGAGAAGCAACAAGCCCTTGGAGCCCTGGCCCAGAGTAAGAGGCCCCTGCACGCCCCAGACAATGCCAAGGCAGGGGCCTCAGCCATCAGCATCAGAACACGCCCAGCTGGGCGGAGCTGCTCTTCCCTTTCTCTGGAATGTTTGCTCCAGTGACATTCGGCCTGTCCTTCCTGATCAACTTTGGGGTCCTGAGTCCCCAGGGAAGGAACAGAAGAGGTCAGTACAACCGAAGAGACGTCACTTCCCATTGAAGTCTAGTAGGAAAGCAGGGAAAAGGACTGCCTGTGACAGTCTCTGACCCTGTCATCATAGCCCTTCTCTTCCAGACTCTTGGTGGGGTGAGGGGGAGCAGGAAGCAGGCAGGGAAGGGCAACCTGGCAAGGTGGCACAGGCCAAGTCCAAGGTGGACTCCCATGATTAAAATGGGGGAGACCCAAGTGGTGGGTGCTCCACAAATTCCATTAGTTTTGCGCATGTGTTCTGTGCCAGGCCCTGGGGTCCAGCCCTTGTCCTCATGAGCCCATTCTGGAAGAAACAGGTGATAGCAAATCTGTGCGACAAGTGCTTTGCTGAAGAAGGTCTGGGTGCAACAGAACCCATGGGGGAGAAACCCAAGGCCAGCAAAACACCCTGCTCACCACCCAAGGGTGCAGTTAAGCCCTGGGTACCACAGCCTGGGGCTACACACGTGCATGTGGGAGTTAGACCCCTGGTTCTGAATCCTGGCTCTCCACTTACCAACTGTGTGGCCTTGGCTAAGGAATGCAACTTCTCTATGCCCTACTTTCCTTCTGTGAAACAGAAGAGGAAACTCTTCACTGGATTGGTGTGAGAAATAAGAAAAAAAAAATGCATGACAACACCCAGCACACAGGAAGCTGAGTCAACACGAGCTATGGCTGGTGTCCCTCTAGAAAAAATGACTGTTAATAGTATTATTGTTATTACTGCTGATAAAAAAAAACAGTAGTGGTAGCAATGGAGGCTGTTGCTGTTGTTGTAAGTATGTCTGGGAAATCTCACGATAACTATATGGCCACTCCTGGCCAGGGTGGCCTTGTGGGGTAGCAAGAGACCAGACAAGCCTTTTCTTCTAGAGCACTCAGACCTCTAGACTGGGCCACTGGCACAAGGAATGACAGGGAGCCCAGCCAGTCAGTGTGCAGAGGACAAGATCAGGGTCAGATTCTCTACAGGGATGACCATGCAGAATGGCTCCCCTCATACCCACCCCAAGGCCAGGATTAGTTTTGCAGAGTGGAGGATGATCTGCAAGACACCAGAGAGTCCCCAGCTATGGGAGGGAAAGGGACACAGAGACAAGACCTTCGTGAGCAAGACAGGAAGTGGACCCCAGTTTCCTGGGCTACAGTCTGGATGGACGCCACCTATTCTAAGTCTCTACCTGCGCCCAGTTTGGAGTAATCTGAAGTCTGACTCAGGCCTTTGTTCTCCTTTCCATGGGAAAACGCATGAATATGTTTTGTGTAAAAGTTCAGAGGTTGGAGGGCTCCCACAAACCAATGTCCTAGGAGGAGTCCTCTAGGCACAGCCCAGCAGTGATCAGGGGACACCCATAAAAATGCTGCCTGTGGCATCAGTGGGGAGAACACAGGTGGTTTGCCAGGTCCCCACTCTTTGCATCTCCTGCCATCTTCCCGCCACAGGCACTGTGAGCACCCTTGAGTTGGAGATGTCTGAAGGCCTACTGTGTGCTCACTCAAAGTTCTTCCGACGCTCACGGAAGCTCTTCTGTGTGCTAGGCCTGTGGCCACTGCTATGAGAAGTATGAGTCGAGGCAAATCCTCAGCTCCCAGGGAGGAGACAGCCTCAAACACAGCCAGCAGCAAACACAGCCAGCCCCAGCTGTGGCACTGAGTACTTGAGGTCCTGCAGAGGGACTGACAGGTCCCCTTAGGAGATGAGAAACATGACACTGGGGACACTAAGGGCTGGAGAAGGGAAGACTTCCCCAAAGAGACCTTGACATTTGAGTCATATTCCAAAAGACAGAGAAAAGTGTGGAAGGGGATTGCAACAGAACTGCCCGGCCCTCTGTAGGATCTCGTAAAGAGACGGGGTAAAACAAGCACATTTTCTAGCTTCTGTATCTGATGCTTTGACACCTCAAGGCCTTGCTGACCCTAGAGGGACCATCCCTCCCAGGGCTGGCTCATTCCTGGAGGTGATAGAGCAACCAATCCAGAGCCTGCCCCAAATGCTTCCTCTCTAAAGCTCTGACAACTCACTCCTAGTCGCCGTCCCCCTGCCCTATAACCCTAGGCTCAGGAACCAGACACCTAAGGATGTCCGTCCTCCCCAGAGCCTGATGACATTATTCACACTAGCCAAACCCAAGCCTGCTCACCCTGGCCCACTGGGCTTCCCCACAGAAACTGCAATGATGGCTCTGGCCCATGTTTACCCCTCACTCTTGCCTCTCAACCCACCCTGGGAGCTTTTCTGTGTACCCCAGAGCACCAGAGCTGCAAGACTTCTCCAACCTTGTAAAAGAAAACTGGAAAAGAGAAAGCCCTCCTGTCTGTTTACGGACCACCAAGAAGGGCTAAAGGGTTCTGCTTGGAAATATCCCTGGGAGGAGCTGCCACCAATGCTTCAGAGCCAGGACTGGTCCTTCAGCACCTGTGATGATGTCTGGCACTCAGGCATTGCCATGTGTGTTAGTCGAGGGCAGGAAGTGGAATCCCAGGACATAGAGTCTACAGGGCCCACTGAAGAAAGATGAGTAAAGAGCCCTGCACCCCTGGGCCCCCATTTCACCTGGCAGGGAGCCCAGCTTTGTGTTTTCTGGAAATCCTTACAGGCCTCAGCGAGAAGCTGCAGGAAGATTGGCAGGAATGGGCGGCCCTGGGCCTGTGCCCAAAGACAGCAGGAAGAGCTCCACACTCCGACCCACAGGGGCTGCAGCGCGAGGGAGAAAGGGCCCCATCTCCTGCCTTTCACCATGGCCAAGGGGAACTTGAAGGACAAGCCCATGAGGTCAGCAGAGAGAACAGAGATTGCCGCAGGCCGAAGGCCAGAACACTAGGCCACTCTTGTTTCTCTAGAGTCAAAGCCATAGTACCATCCCGCCCAGCCCAGCCCAGCGGCCAAGAAGAGTCGGTCCCTTGTGCTGCTGGGCTAGAGGTCACAGGGGCACCTTTTCCAAGGCTCCCTTTATGTGTGGGACTTGGGCAGGGGGCCTCCTGCTGCCCGGGGGCTGGCAGGCTCAACAGAGCCCATTGTTCAGAATGGGAGCAGGCCTGAGGATTCCAGGGGCATTCAAGGTCCCAACTACTCCAAGCCTCCATCCTGCACCCAGAGACGGTGGCCTCGAGCAGATGCCTTCTTGGGCTGCCTCCAGGGGTCCTGAGCAGCAGATTTTCTGCAACTTCCACTGCAAGGCCCCTCAGGCTAGACTGAACTTGGTCATAGCTTTGCCTTTTGGCCTCTTTTCCGAAGGGTGGCAATGCGTCCTATTTACATCATTCTTTCCAATCCTTGTCCTAATTGTTAATATTAATAGCATGCCCTTTTAACCTCAGAAGCACCCCCTGTTGGAAGATAAATGATATAGCCAGCTTCCCTCATGAGTTACCCCTGCTCCGTACCTATGGAGGTCCTAGCCAGCACCCCTTTCTGGATCATGTGACATGCTCACTGCACCCAGCCACACCGGGAAAGGGAACCAGGTGGCAAGCGTTACCCTCTCAAGCAAATGAGGACACTGAGGACAGAGAGAATATTGTCTTCCCAAACCACTGAATGTGTTAGTAGCAAAACCCAGGCTACGCAAGAACTCTTACTGGATAGTTCACCAAACCAGGCCATCTGTGTGATCACAGAACCCACCAAATTTCAACTGCAGCCTGGAGTTCCCCTTGAGATCTTTGCATTCCTGTCATTGCTCTTGAGTTGTTCCACGTATAATAGGTTATCATGTCCCAGATTATGAAATTACAGAGGCCAGGAATGTTGTCTCCTTCTTTTCTTAGCCTAGGTACACTGCTTAAGAAACATTTGCAGAATGATCCAGATATTGCTGAGTCCTGTAGCCATAAGGGGCTCTCCAGAAGCCCGGCAAGGTTCATCCAGCAGCAATGTGATGGTGGGTGATATGAGACAGTACTCTCTCTAAACTGCCTTTTAGCTTTTCTGCCATGTCCTGTCCAGGCTGCTGGGCAGAGACCATGTGTACAGAGGACCCTTCCCACTTGAGAGAATCCAGAGCTCACCAGCGAGACAGGCCCCAGAGAAGTGAAATGCACTGCAGGGTCATGCCACCTGCCTTGGAGAAAGTCTCCGGCCTCTATTCCAACTTTTGCCAAGCTCCCAAATACAGGTCAATCAGGTTTTGGAGATGGGCCACTGGGATCCACTCTCTCTCTTTACTCACCATAGTTTATAAGAAAATAAATGATGCAGCAAAACAACAGTGCAGCCCTCCTCAGCTTTCCGTGTTCAGTCTCCACAAGGGATGAGACCTCGGGCAAGTCTCTTCCCCTCTCTGACCTTGAGGCTTCTCATCTGCAAAATGAGAGGGTTGAACTAACCCAGCAATGCCCAGTGGAAACATGATGCTGACCACACGTGATAAAAAATTTTTTAATAGCTATACCTATACTTAAAAAGCACAAAATGAATATTAATAATATGCCTTATTGAATGTAATATAGATGACATATCATTTCAACATAGAATGAATATAAACATTTTTAATAAAGTAACTTTCTTTGCACAGTGGGTATGAAATCTGGTGTGTATTTTGTACCTGCAACACCTGACAATTCAAGCCAGTGACATTTCAAGGGCTCGATATCATGATATGTTGCCAAGGTGATTGGTTATTCCAAAGGTCTCTTCTAGTTCAGATGACTTAGGACTTCACAGTTCTGCCTCTATACTTTGCCTAAGATGAAACTCTCCGTCTCCCAGCCCCTCCTAAGTGCCCATCAGGAGACACAGTGCCACTTCCTGTCCTGCTGAACTGTCCTCACTGCCTTTTACCATCTAGTGCAGACCCTGTGCTCTGAGGAAATGAGATTTGAACTGCTCAGACTTCCTTCCAAGCTGGGAAGTCCCATGCGTCTCTCAGCCCAAAGTGTGAGCTTGGTTTCCAAGCCCAGCCTTGTGCCCCTACCACCCACTTGGAACTTCTCCCTGAGGCATCCACTAGCCCCACAGAGAAGAAAAAAAGTTAGAAGCCCACGTGCATGGCATTCCCCCTCCTTGCAATTCTGTAGGCATATGCTTCATGCCAAGCCTGAGGTCAGCGGTATGTCAGTTTGAGGACACCAAAAAAAAGTTAGATGATGATCACGCTTTCCTTTAAGACCCTAACCCTGATGAGCACCAGATAAACAACTGAAGGACAACTTGCAGCAATATACCCTAAAGTGTTAAACTGGGTGCTGCAGAATCAGACGCCGTATCAGTTGGGGTCTCAGCAGGAAACAGATGGTGCACTCAAGCTGGATAATTGAGGAGAGTTTAATGAGAGGACTATTTTAAAATACATGGGAATGGCTCAGGGAAAAGCTCACGGGATAAGATGAACCACCCCATGGGCAAGAAGAGGCCAGGAGAAGGGATGTGGGAGCAGCCAGGGAAGAATGCTGGGCAGAGAAATCCACTTAATAGAGCTGTAGTAACCTGAGCTGACCCACAGGGAAGGAGTCGAGGGAATATGTAGCACCTACTCATCCCCCACCAGCACCCCCTATCCGTCTGATTCATTGCATTTGTTCAACCCAACCTGAATCAAAAGAGCAAGATCGCCCATGGGGGTCAGCCTCCCAGAGCACAGAGAAGGGTGGGTATGGACATGTAAGGACCCAAAGCAGATCCCCAGCCCAGCGAGCAATATGAGAATATATGAGAGGTAAGTGTAAAGGAGGGAGGCAGACCTAGGACTGACTCCTAGAATTTTGAAGAGATGGCAGAGGAGAACCCTTCAGCTTAGACAACAACAGCAAGGGAAGATGACCTGGGCAAAATCAAACAATTGGAAGTGAGCAAGAGACCTTGGATGAGATGGCCACGATAAATCATTTCAGGAAACCACAAGTCCCCCTTCCCACACAAGCCCCAAGTAAATGAAATTCCAGGCTTCCTTCTAGGAAAGGTTGGACTTGAACCTCAAAAGGAATAACTTGCACTGGTCCCCTAAATGAAGGCCTTAGAAGGGCAGAGAGGAGGAGGGGTGCTAGGCAAATCTTCCATGTAGAAGTCTGAGAGTCACAGTCTGGGCTAGGAGGGTAAACAGTTCCAGCCTAAGGTCCAGCCAGGAGAATAAAGGCCTGCTAGGTCTAGAGCAACAACTACAATACTTGTGAGCATGAGTGTGGCTCCTTGCACAACATCTTTACGTGTACTGGCTCATCTCATGGTCTCCACAGCCATATGAAGGAAAAGATGGCAATTGACTAAAAGTAGCCACCAAACAGATGTCAGGCATTATATGTGACATGATGCACTTTATGGGGCTATAGTCCCGTTACATGGAGAAGAAGATGGAAGACCAAAGGGATTGATTTGTTCTAGGTCAGAGAGCCATTAAGGGAAATGGGGCTGGGACCGAAGCTTTGCTTCTAAATCCCTATGTATTTTTCACTTTCATGAAATAATGAAAAAATAATGCAAGCCAGCATCAAATGAGACCCTGGATACATATTGCTTTCTTAGAGGACAACACTGGGTAATTAAGGCATTATCTTCACAAGGGACAGAGGGCAAAATTGGGGCTGCAGAAAATAGGTGTTAGAGTTCAGAGAACTGTAACCTGAAAGAGCCAATGAGAGCAAGTCTCGCAGCAGAAGCAGGACATGAGCTGAGGTCCTTTCCCTCCCAAGTCAGGTTTCCATGGAGACCAAACTCCCTCTTCTGGGAACCTCGGTCTACCCTGTTCTACCAGCCGCTCTCTTTGACAGACCATGATAGGGAGCCTAGCATTCGCAATCCAAATTCCTGTCCCATGCACAAAAACAAAAGTTCAGTGTACAGGAAGATACATAGGACCTAAATTTAGAGTCTTTGTGTCCTGCCAGCAAATCCTTGCTGGTCAACAGAGTGAAACAAGAAGTGTGCTCCGTATCAGTATTTCAGCCATCAGGCATGGAAAAGGTCAAAGTCACCTGTGTTCTTCCTAAGCCCGTCACATCTTTATCTTAGTGATAAAGCAGAATGCTGGTTAGGATGGGTTTTCCTATTGGGAACATCTTGGGTTTGAAAATTCAGGTCATCACTTCTTATTTAGCCTGTGTCTGAGGTAGAAAAGCACCAGGTGGAGAAGGGGCAGCCTGTGTTCCTGCTGGCTTCAGGACTGATGTAGCCAATACGGTTTGTATGAGCCCAGGTGTTTTGGTGTTTACATTAGGGGCAGGGGGATCACAATAACAACAGAAAGAGAATCAATGAGCTGAGCAACAGCCCCTATAAGGCACTAAAAGAAGGTACAAGTAAGGAGCAGCACCGGAGCGGGTCCTCCACGGCTCTGCATCACGACTCAGTGCACGTCAGAACCACCTGGGGCCCTTAGACTCTGCCAGCGCCTGGACCCCATCCTTAGATATTCTTATTTATGGTCTGAAGTGGGGCCAGAAATTAAAAGCACTCTTTAAATCACTTCAAGTGCAACCGGAGTTGGAAAACCCTGACACTAATCAATTCCACTCTCTCTGAAGCTCCTACCTCCTTCTTGTTCCTTATCCTTCTTCCTTGGGGCCACTCATTCCCAAGGAAGTAGGTGATAAAGCAGGGCCCATGACAGCTGCTCTCTGGCTGGTTGGATCAGGTTTAAAACCAAAGTCCAGCATCCCAGGAAATCTTTCAATCCAGGGCAAAGTGGGAGGATGCCACCCAAGTCCTGGGGTTGCCAGCTCTCCCAGCCTACACGACACCTCCCATCTATGTGGAGCTCAAAGCCTGCTCTCCTCTTTGATCTTCCCTGCTCATCCTAAGCCTCAGGGACCGTCCCAAGAACTGCAGAATGCACCAGCTCCCAGCTGCTTTCAGCTCAGGTCCTAGACCCCAACGGCAGCCCAGCCCACTTGCTTCCCTGCCCTGGGGTCCCCAACACTTGAGAAGAGACAGAGTAGGACTCAGAGACATCTTGTTGTTGCCCCGGGCTGATTTGCCCCCTATCTGAAATTACACCGTTGGTGCTTATGTGTTCCTTCCTGTAGTCCTGGGGCTCTAAATCCAGGAGCCATTTACTAACCAATGTTCACATTTATTTGTGAAATTATATAGACCTTTAAAGCACACTTACGAAGATGAATAAATTCCTGCTTGCATGGCCCAATTTGTTGTTCTAACCTGACACTTTCGTGTCATAATCACCTTTCTTTCAGCTGGTTATGGCCAAGGCTGTTAGGGATTTATTAGAGGCATTTTATAATGTGCTTTACAAGATGTTGTTGAGGCTGTGGCTTTGTTTATGAGAAAGAGGGGTGGGTGAAGGCAGAGAGACGGGAAGGGAGAGGAGGAGAGAATTGAGAGCAGGTGCATGAACTGAAGCATCATCCAGGGAGGTGCCTAACAGGGACTCTCTTCCACCCACCGGCCCCAGCTCCCACCCTCGCTTGCCCACCACTTGAAAAACTTTGATCTTTCACTTCTGCAGTATTATTGATCTTCAGAGGTGGGGGGAAAAAGACATAGACATCAAGGAGGTTTCAATATAAGACTGGGGAGGAAGGGACCTCCTTTATAGCCAGTGAAATATCAGAAAGCTTTGCTAGAAGTGAACTTCCCACCCTCTGGTTCTTTCTACCAAAGATGGAGAAAGAAGGAGAAAACCATGGAAAGCAACGTTAGCCATTGTCTTCCAAGCCCTTACTATGGCCTGGAGGTGGCTCACCGTTTCCTCAGGAGGGTTATCCTCAGGACGGCTGGAGGAGAATAGAGAGTCCCAGGATTTGCTTGGTAAGTATTTATCAAGAGCCTTGAACTGAAGAAGCAAGGTGGACAAGTCATAAGTTATGACCTCTGGGGCTCACGCCGTGAAGAAGAGGTACCTCTGCAAGCTAATGGTGGTCCCATGTGCTAGATACATTGATGGAGACTGCACAGAGAGCAATAAGAGAAAAATTTAGATGACAGTTTTTTGGGTCATGGAACTGAGACAAGAATTTTACTCATCTCTGAGCTAGAGCTGTACCACCCATCAGAGAACAGCATGCAGAGGGCAATACAATGCTTGGAGATGTCCATTCACTCTAGAAGCAGTTGTTCAGTATTTCCACTACCTGAGGCTTTCTGGGACCTGGAAGACAACGGTGAGCAAACAGACAGAGTCCTTAGCCTGTGCTAGTCATGCAGTTAGATGCAGGGGCATGGATCCGAGACCTGCAGGCTGACCAGCAGCAAGCCAGGAAAAGACCCAGGAAGACGCAGTCCCAAGGTTCCAACCGAGGGGTAGATGAGTGGGTTGTGGCTGCACAGTGCTTCAAAAGAAAACTGAAGAGGTGGCCACGGTCATGGGTATGCATTTTATTCTAAAGGAAAAAGAGATGTCTCATTTTGCTTGTTTAAAAGATCCTCAGAGGATCGGAGATTTAGCTCAGCAGAGTAAGTCCCTGCCTGGCAGGCACGAGGTCATGAGTTCAATTCCCAGTACCAAAAAAAGAAAAAAGAAATTCTAGAAAGTCAAGAGGAGTTAAATTTTGGGCCAGGGTTATAGCTCAGTGGCACAGCACCTGCCTGGCAAGCATGAGGTCATGAGTTTGATCCCCGGTACAAAAAAAAAAAAAATTAAAAGATCCTCAGCCCCTTGCCCTTGAGCAAACTAGCACCCAGAGGTCTGTTCCTCCACAAAGTGCTACCATGTTCTCCTTGAAGAAATGGCTTAGTCTAGGACTGGAGCAGTGAACAGCCAAGATGAGCCACACAAACTTGTAGGGCCAGAAAGTCAGATGCGTTATGCAAGAAATAAGGGTATGTGAGAGGGACAGAGGGGCAGAAGGGCTGCAAAGGCCAAGGCTGAAACAGTGTGAGCAAAACATAAATAACACAGTATTACATTACAACCCAAAGTAGGAAGTAAATGCCCTGAAATCCACACGATGTAAGTAAATGAGGAATAAATAAACAAATGAGAGAGAGGAGACAAATCTCCTATATAAAATTCCTAATAATTTAGAGAGATACGTCTCCTCCAGGAGGTAGAGATTATTCTCTTTTCTGTGGTCTATTCTTGGCAAGTTGCTTCCAAAGAGTAGAATATGGACAGGCAAGAGAAACAGATTGCTCCATGGAGGAGAAACCTGGCAGACACTAGATCAGCCAGGAGACCAAGGTCAACAACATCAACAGGGCAGCGCCACCTTGACAGCACGTGGCCTTGACATGATACAGTGAGGATGGCGTGTCACTTCCCAGCCGCCCCCAACTGACCCTAAGCAGGAGGACAACATCTGCTGAACCCAAAAGTCAGGGGCATGCAACAAAATGCCTCGCCAGCATTCACAACAGCTCAGATCATCAAAAATAGGGGAAGTCTAAGAAGCTGTCACAGGCAAGAAGCACCTAAGAAACATAATGACTGAATGCAATGTGGGACCCTGGGACAGAAAGGAAAGGTAGGGGAAAACCAGTGAAATCTGCATAAAAGCTGGGGCTTTGTTAAGAGCAAGGGACTAAGGTCGGTTTCTTAGTTGTGCCAAATGTACCGTTGTACTGCAGGGTGCTCACAATAGGGAAGACTGGCTAAAGGATGCTTGGGGAACACATTGGACTATTTTTGAAACTTTCCTGTAAAACTAAAACTATTGTAAAAACATCTTAGATTATTCTCTAAAACGATTTTATAACCTGAACAACTACTTCTAAGATAACACTATGCAATATATTAACTAGTGTTAATTCCCTACTTTTTTTTTAATTCTCTATCATTTCTATCCTTTTTTTCTGTCTTGCTTTTTAAAATAAAAATAAAAATAAGAAGATTCTTGGGCTGCTGTGTACACAGTGTGTTGTGCAGGAGCAAGAGAGGTAGCAAAGGGAGTGGTTATGAGATTGGGGTAACCGTGGGGATGGAGGCTGAGCGTGAAACAGGAGAATGAGGGTCAAGGATGACACTTAGTGATCGCCTTAACCCATCAGTGGAGGAGCAGGTTGGAGGGCGAGAGTAAGAAGCAGAGATCCAGCTGGAGGCTTGCTAAGTCTCAGGCGCTTAGTCAAATCCAGTGTCAAGTAGCACATGGATGGACGGGGCAGGAAGGTGCTGAGGCTACTGGGATCTAGCAGTATCCATGCTGCATTCAAAGTGAGACCTCCACAACCCACCACCAAGGCCCGGGAAACCATCTCACTGTCTCTGGCTCTCAGGTTCCATCTACTTCACAGGATTTCACTAAAGATTAAAATTCACACACATGAAATCCAAACGTGCTGCCTGCTACCCAGAGATCAGTGTGCAGCCAGCAGGGAGAGGACAGGCCAAAACTAAATGCAATTTCCTATGCATTTGGTCTGGGGCCTCGGGAGACCAGTAATGAACCATTTGCTACTGAGTCACTTTGGGTGCGTTACCCTGTGCTCCACCTCCTCACCCTGACAGTCCCACCTCATAGGTTAATGAGGATCAGATGCAATGACCCTTGTTAGCACAGAGCACAGTTCACCTGATAAATTGCTATCATTTAGGACCAGGAATACAGCTCAGTGGCACAAGCGCCTGCCTGGCAGGCTCAAGGTTCTGAGTTTGATTCCTGGTAACCGGCCCAAAAAATCTCAGTCATTTCTCCCTATACCGAGCACAGCAAAAAGCTTAGCCATAGGGTAAGGACCTTGAGAAGCACGAGGAGCACCTGCACTGGACACTACCAGCAGGGTCAACAGTGCAGGTCAGCAAAGGACCAGCAGGAGCCTTTCAGAAAACTTAAGAAGGGGCTGCCTTCTCCAGGAAGTCGGGTAAGTGGCCGATCTTTAGGTTTACACAGTCAGGCTGCATGGACCAAGTGCACGACCCCAGTGCACTGCCATCAGCCGCCACCTGTCTCCCCCTTTCCTGCTGTGGTCTGAACATCCCCTCCAAAACTTGTGAAAATCTAATCGCCATTGTACCAGTGTTAAAGGGAAGCACCTTTAAGAGGCAATTAGGTCATGCAGGCAGCACCCTCACAAATGTATTAGCACAGTTATCGAGGGGATGGATTAGCTAATTAGAGAGTGGGTTCCTGAAGAGAGGACGTGATCGCTCTGCATCGTCTTTCTGTGTCTCACACAGACTGGCTGTCTTTCTGCCAAGGCATGGTGCAGCTCCAAGACCCTTGCCAGATGTCAGATGCCAGATGCCAGTGCTCTTGGACTTCTGGACTTCTCAGCCTCCAGAACTGTGAGCCAAGAAACTTCTATTGTTTATAATTTACTTAAGTCTGTAGCATTCTGTTATAGCAGCAGAAAAATAGACTAAAGCACCCAAGAACTTGTGAGAAAGGCAAGAATTCAAGAGCAGCCTAAGGGTTTCCTAAGACAGTGACAAGCTTCCAATCAGATGGATGGAAGCTCCATTTGATGTGCAGTCAATGACTTTTAATCACTCTCTACAGACTTGGACATCCAATTAAAATTCCTCAAGGGCAGACAGAGAGCCTCATTCATCTCTGTGTTCCAAGAATCTAATACTGGACTGCATGATGAGGAGTTCAAAGGAAGGGAAGAAAAGGAGGGGGGGAGGATTAAGAGGGTGAAAAAGAAAGAAGAGAGATGAGAAGAAGGAAGAAGGGAAGAAAGGAAGGAAGGAAAGGAAGGAAGAAGTGGGGAGGGTGGAAGAAAGGATAGGAAAGAACAAATTTGGGAAAATTTTTGTGGAGCTTTCCTGACCCTGCAGGTGACACTTTCAGGCCCCCAGCTGCTATAAATAAACTGGTTAGTGTCCATTCCGCTGCCATGGTTCTTCTGAGTACGGAGGCATACATGTCTTGATACCACAGAACTGAGGGTCCAGGCCAAAGCCACGCTGGGCATTTTAACCACATGGAGACCAAGACCTAAACCCCAACCCACCCAGCCAGGCCAGCCCATGTGCCACCCTCCACCCTGGGGAGTCTCTGGGATCTTAGCCAGAGCCTTGTAAATGTGGATAGAAACCCCCATGTGACTCCCTCACCGCCATGACCTATGGAAAAGCTGCCCTAAGGTCAGCGGTAGCTGCAGCCCGGAACCAACCTGAGGCATCCTGACTGTCATAGCCACACATGCTGGCGGTATATAACCTTTGTTTATTGATGTTGCATTTATCATGATTATCATTACTACACTTTTTAGTTATCCCCATCCTGCCTTTGAAAATGATGCTACAAGGAAATAGTTTTCCTCTACTCTGATGGACAAGTCTCTAAAGACCCAGAACCAGCCCCTGAACACAAGAGAGGAGCATCCCTCTTCTGGACTGGAAGATTCTTGCCACCTCCCAAATCCCTCACTATCCCTGACCCTCCCTAATCCTCTCGTGATGAGGCCCCTGCCCTGGAGCCTGGATGATGATTTCCAAAGAGCCCCAACACAGATGCTCAAAGTCACCTCTGCTCACATCCTGGAGCACAAAGGAGGCAAATACTCTCAGCATCATTCAGCAGAGAGGAGACTGAGGCACTGGACACTGTCTCTACTTCCCAGGTCTGTGACTGGGAGTCAGTCAGTTTCTCCCCCTTCATCCCTCACACTGAGTTGTTCTGCCCGCTTCTCTCCCTGCTCTGAACGGGCACCCAGGTAACATCCATTCCTTCTCTGCGATGTTCCCACCTGATGGCCCCAAAACCTCTTGAAAAGTAGATAGATGCAGAGTTGGGCATGCTACGGCTTTCCAGACAAACTAAAAGGGTTAGCAACCATTAACACACCCCTACGTGGAATTTTTGCCATCACCCCAGTGACAGTCACAGTCAGCCACTCCCAGCCGTGACCACAACTATCATGGCCCAGGGAAGGTTGCACTGGGGACCATGAAGCTGTCCTTCACTAGTGGCAGTCGTATTAAAATATACCTGGGAGACTTTAACTCATGGAGGTGACTGAGTGAGACTCAGACAAACACCATTGAGAGATTATATTGTCACAATTCCCTGAGAAATGAGAGGCTTGCAAGGCCACCCAGGGCCACAAGGGGAAGCTCCCAAGTGGGTCAGAACCAGGCCAGGTAGAGCAGGGCCACAGCCCTCACAGTCTGAGCAGTATGAACAGGCTGGGGACTGCTGTCTTGATTAATGCCAGTGGGCTTTGGACTGTAGGGCAGCTCGTGGAGTGGTCTGGTACTGGCCTTGGGGTCACTGAGGGTGGGGGGATATTGTCTTGGAGGCCAGAGTAGATGAAAAGAACAGACTGGGGAATGGGGATGGAGTTGCTTGGTTTATACATGAAAGACACCTTCACAGTCAAGTTCTCATTACCTCTAGGAAGAAGCCATGGGAGGGCTGGTCTCTTCCAGCCAACAAGGTCCCTCCAACATGTCAAAACATCAGAAAATAAGACCCGTGATTAATGCAGCAGAGGAGGGACAGAGAAAGGCCCTGATGCTCACACACACACACACACACACACACACACACACACACCACGTCCACGAACATGAGCAAACCTGCACTCGGTGGGCAGCTGACAGAGTAGGAGAGCCTGGCTCCAGCCTCTCCCTGGCAGAACACTGCCCGCAGGTACCAGGCTTTCTTCTCAGCCTGTGTCCCACCATCATTTTACGTCATTGGACCTGGACTAGACCAGGAGGGGATCTGTGCACAGGATACAGGCGTATGCGTGCAGTATATCCGGGTGACTTGCTTTGGGTCCTACACCCTCCCAACACACACACACACACACACACAAAAGCCAGCAGTCCCTAATAAAGGAGGCCAGCTTCCCTCATCTACTGCCAGACCCTTGTGTGCTTGGGGACACAACAATCCAGGCTGCGTCTGCTCTGACTCGTCATCTTGTCCCCATGGAAGTCCCAGGATGTACAGAAGACACAGGTGTGAACAAAATCGCAGGCCCAGCTCACCACATCTGACCCGCCCTGCTCAGCAGCCAGGATGGGAGGGATGGGAACAGTCACGCACACAGGGAAGCTGTCGCACTCACCCACTCACTGACTTTGGGGCTCCTGGTTGCCCTGTGGCCTGAACTCTTAATTTACTCGTTCCCTGTCAGTTAATGAAATGCAACTAAGGGTTCTTCCTTCGTTCCTTCCTTTAGCACAAAATCTTGCTCAAACACTTATCTCCCTGTTTCCTTTATGAAATGAGACCTGTCCCTTGATGTGAGAAGGTGTTAGCTTCTGAATGACACCAACTGGAGTTCACATCTCGTCACCACAGATCCTTCACAAGTTACTAAATCTCTCAGCGCCTCCACTTCTTCACCTGTACAATGGGAATAGTGATACCTAGCTTTTAAGATTGTTTTGATGATTAAATGAGACAGTATGCATGAATTTCCCAGCACAGAGTAGATAGCACAAAGCAATGAAGAGGCGCCTTTTATGTCCATGAACCCACTGAAACACAGGTGCTGTAACCCCCTGGAGGCTGGGGAGATTATAAGTGGGTCCTTGAGAGAAGAAAAGGGTTGACCCATTGGGGAAAAGGTGTGGATGGGAAGGCTGAAAGCCATGGGCAATTATTCCTTTTCAGTCAGACTGAGGATGCTCCTACTCCCTGGACTTGCTCCAGGAGACCTCAACTCAATGGTGGCCGCCCACTCATGCCCACTGATTGGTCTCCAACAAACAGCAAGCCCAGGAGCCAGCTGGGATCCCAGCACACTGCATCATCACCCAAGCTTCCAGACCCAGACCAAGGATACATCATATTTGTGTGAGACACAATCCAATAGAGTAATAATTAATAACGGTCTGTGGCTGATGCACTGCACATCAGAAAGGCAAGATGGATGGTACAAATGCACAGTGTGCCTAATTATAGACTACAGTCAGGATAATAATAGGATTAATTAACCTGGAAAACACTGAACACGAAGGGATCTATGGTAGCAAAACAGCAGCCAAGGAACTTGGAGCCCTAGAGGATGGTGACAGCCGGCCTGTGTCACCGACAAGCTTCCCTGTGTGGTGGGCTGCCTTTGCCCTCATGGAGGGATAACACACCTACCAGTGGTCAGTCCCTAGAGGAGCTGCTCTGACCTCCTAGCTGGAGTCGCCAAGAGCTTTGGGAGCTTGAGGCAGAGCTCTCTTATTCAGGATCCAGTAGAAGTGGTAGCAGAACTGGAGTCTTGCCCAGAAATGAGCTAAGAAGAAAGACAGGTTGTTCCTCCCTTTGTGTCACTGCCATTGTTCTTGGTCCCCCAGCAAAGACCAGAGACTCGGGGGTCATGCTTCACATTTTTGGTGGTGAAAGAGACAGCTGCATGCTGAACGCTGTTAAATTCCTGTGCAGGCACCATAATGAAGCCATTCCCTGGTCTCAGTAACTAAGCTGGCAGAGCTGGGTACCATGCCCAGCCCCTTGCAGCCAACACTCTCCTGGCGAGGTTGGCCACACTGTCATAGCACCAGTGCTCTACTCTTGGCCTTGCACACAAGACATGCTCATGCCCATAGCCTTTGACCTAATCATCCAGCACCTCTGGCTTCCTCCAATTTCTTCCATACTGTGACCTCTCCAGACAATAGTCAAAGGAGAGCAGAAGTCCAGAGGATCCTCATCAAAGGCAGTTGCCTTGGCTTCCCTTCTGCTCCAGTGCCCTGGTGCAACCCTCAGGGAAATCTACCTCGGAACTGCTCTGCATGCCTCCCAGGTCCAGCACTGGTCCCATGCCACTTGGTAGTGGAGCTCAACAGTAGACAGCATGTTTCCCCACTGAAGGGCCATCTCCTAAGGGTGGGCTCAGTTTCTTCTGCTCCTTCAATGATTTCGGGCACATGATAGGTTTTCAGTAAACCCTCATCAAATGAGTGAATTACAAATAAAAGACCATTAGTGAATTGCCCACTATATTCAAAAACTGTCACTTTCACTTAATCCTCACAACAACCCTGCAAGGTAGATATTAATACACCTCTTTACAGATAAGGAACCAAGAAGCAAAGAAATTAATTAATGTGTTTAAGGTGCTACAGCTAAAAAAATGGCAGAGCTGAAATTTAAGCTGAGTTCTTCCTGACCCCACAGCACCTTTTTTCAGTGTATCTTGTTGTGGCAAATAGAATTTTACTAGCATTTCAGTTTCTATAAACTATGGTGAATAACATATAGAACATATCCTACTGTATCAAAAGAGTGTGAGCTACTGAGAACATGATAGAGGGGTTGAAGGTTGTCTTTTTCCAACAAGCCAGAGTGTCAGTATGTGTTTTAACCAAAGCAGCTCTACTCACTATAACAGGTAAACCCCAGAAGCTCAGGGGTTTCTTGGTTTTTTTCTTAAGATACCGGTGGTAGATGAAAGGGGTGGCTCTGTGCTCCACAGTTGTTTAAGAACTCAGACCAACAAAGGGGATATGGACAGAATGTCTATGTCCCCAAAATTTGTATGCTGAAAGCTAACTGCTGAAGGTGAAGGTATTAAGAGGTGAGACCTTCAGGAGATGATGAGGTCGTGAGGACTCTGCCTGCATGAATGGAATGAGTGCCCTTATGAAAGAGGCCACAGAAACCTCCCTAGCTTTCCTGTCTTTCGAGGAGGACTCAGCAAAAAGATGACCATCTAGGATCTAGGAAGGGAGCCCTCACCAGGTAGCAGGTCAGCCAACACCTCCAACTTCTCAGGCTCCAAAGTGTGAGAAACAAATTTATGTCATTCATAAGCCACCCAGTCTACGCTGTGTGACAGCAGCCTGGACACACTAAGACCACCTTCATCATGAATGTGTGACCCCGATCAGTGACACTCAGTCAGTGAAAGAAAGGGAGCGAGGGAGGGGAGAGGGGGTCTCCCTGGGAGGCTTGGGGGAGCCAGGCATAGAAGTGGGCAGCTTCACTTCCGTCCACATTGCACTGGCCAGAACTCAGCCCTGTGGTCACACATGGGTCAAGAGGTGCCAAGAGATGCAGCCCCTGGCTAGGCAGCCACCCTGGACAGCCACTCTAGACTAAGGGAGGAAAGATGAATGTTCAGTAGCCATCCAGCCACCTCTGCCATGTTGAATTCAGGATTGTCTTCTCTGAAGGGGTAGAAGCCTTGGGCCTGACCTTCTGGGATAGGAACAGGGCAGGGATTTAAGAGTGGAAGATTGAAAACATTCACCATGGATCTCTCATGGAACAGGAACATCAGCAATAGGAGATCATAGAGCCTAAGGATAAATAAATTGGGAAGGATGCCACTTAGCCCACAGCACTGTCACAAGAAACAATTGAAATAATCTATGTAAATCTTGACCTGGTTCAGAGTCAACAACATTATCTATTATCACAGCACATTTTACCTTATTTCATTCAACCCCACAACAATCTGGGATGATAGATGTGACAGGCTAAAAGAAGTCAGGTATGATGGTCAAGGTCATACCTGTTAAGTGACATGCTGAGCTGCATCCCCAGCCTTTCTATTTTGCCTTATTTGATTTTATTTTTGAGACAAGGTCTTGCTAAGTTGATAAATTACCTAAACTGGGCTCAAACTTGTGATCCTCCTGCCTCAGCCTATGTTACTTTTGTATGACACAGAAGGTAAGAGAGGTTCAGGATTTCTTATATACAGAAAGGCTTACAGACACCTCAGGGAGGAGCTGTGGACTGTGGTGGAGGCAGGAAAAGGAAAATGGAGAGATTGAAAATATTTCCAGGGAGGGCCAGAGTATGCATCAGAACCCAGAGCATTCAGAAAGTTCTAGTCCAAAGTCCCAACAGATGACAGACCAACAGACCAGAAGAGGAGAACAGAGGCAGCCAGCCCTAGGCTATCAGGAAACCAGGTGTGCCCCACTGAGGACCAGGAATCACCAGGCTGCCCCAGGACTCAGACCCCCTCCTGGCAGTGAATCATCTGTTTACCAAGTGTCTGCTGCCAATTGTATTTATGCAAGTAGATTAAGTATTATGCAAATTAATAAGCTGTAAAAGCAATAACACAAAAAGGAAGTGGGTGCTTCTAAGTACAGTACATTGAACACTTTAGAAGACTCATAAAAGCATGTCACTAAAAGTGTTGTTGAGCCAGGGATTTAGCTCAGTGGCTTACGTGCCTGCCTGGCAGGCTCAAGGTTGTGAGTTCGAGCCCCAGTACAAAAAAAATGTGTTGTTGAATAAGGCATAAATGAGACAACTGAAACAGACCAGGCCTTAGAGAGCAGCCTGGGGGAATGGAGGGCATAACTTTATAAAGCTGGGGTTCTGCATGTGTGCTGCTTTATGAGTCTTGAAGAAACTTAAGGAAACCCAAACTCAAGTTAGATGTCATAGCACAGGCAAGACTGAGGCAAAAAAAAGTGAGGAGCGGCTCTAATAAGGAGACCCTTGCCCCAAGAGCAGGTGTTGACCCCTCATGGAAGCACCGGCACTGAGTACACATTTACATATTTTAAGTCAAATGTTTATATGCATGCGTTATATTTTTCTTTTTTTTAAACAATATTTGCCTCTTTCTTTTTTTCTTTTTGGAAACTGAATCTCACTAAGTTGCCCAGACAGTCCTGGAACTACTGGACTCAAGTGATCCTTCCACCTAAGTCTCCTGAGTAGCTGGGACTACAGGTTTGTACCACCATTCCCTGCCTGCAGTCCCCGCATCAGTAGTCTTGGATTCACCGGCTGCTGATGCCCATTAAGTCAGAGAGCAGAGCATGCTTGCTGTTTAGAAGGAAACCTACAGAGAGGGTCCAGTAGAAATGCCCAGAGAAGGCCTCGTGTGAAGGAAGACACACTAATGTTTTCATTCCTCCCTTTAATCACTCATTTCACAAACATTTATTGAACATCTATTATGTTCAGAGAGTACCTCTAAAATGAAGACAGTAATCTTTGCCCACTGTCAAGTAAAGGTGACAGAAAAATGTTATGTATTCAATGTAATCAGTCCTAGAATAGGCGCTAAGTGAACTGAGAGTAACTCAGGCATCGATTGGTTAGTGCCAAACTCACTAGTTTGGATGACCACATGCACATGAGTGTGTAAATGTGTGTGTGTGTGCCCATGCAGACGCTGTTCCTCCAGTCCTGCAGCAGCTCTCACAGTCCCCAATGTGTTCAAAACCCAGGAACTCAAAACCCAGCTACTGAGGGAAGACAGCCCCCACCCCACACCCAGCAGTACAGTTGCTGGGGTACACCTAGAGCTGTGTCCAGAAAGCCCAGCAGACAGCCTCCCCTGCCTCCAGGGGGGCTCCTCCAGCACCATGCACCAAGGAGAGAGGGAGACCCCCAGAATTCCAGCAGGAAATCTTCTCACAGCCAGTTCCCCTGCTTGAGCATTTCCACGATTCCATTATCTACAGGGCTAATGAAGTCTTCGCCCCTTAACCTCTTATAGACAGCTCTCCATGATTCGTTGACTACTACACCTCATCTCACAGTATTTTGTCCTGAAATTCCAATCCACTTAGACAAACACACACACACACACACACACACACACACATGCATGCATGCACTCACCTTATTTTAAAAATCTATGATTTTTTTGTACTTTTCCCTCTTCCAGAAAAAGTTAGCAGGGTTGTTTATTTATTTGTTTGCTTGTTTTGGTTTTAGTCTTAGCTAACTCTACTCACTTTTCAAGGTCAAACCCCAGCCCTGCCTGTCTTTTTTCTATTTATCCACTGAACTACGTCCCTAGTTCCCTTCCTTTCCTTCTCCTTCTTCTCTTTCTCCTTCTTTTTGGTTTTTAATTTTGAGACAGGGTCTCACTAACTCACTAAGTTGCCCAAGGTGGGCTCTAACTTGCAATTTCCAGCGTCAGCCTCCCAGCATGCGAGGATTATAGCTGTGTACCTTCACACCCTAATTTCTTCTTGTGCCCTTCCCAAAGCCCCAACCCTTCCAAGAGCTTCCGTCGGTCCTAGTTCTGCTGCCATTGGGTTATTGGCCACATTGCAGTAATAGCTATGCATACCCTTACTGAGGAGATCTCAGTCTTTGGCCCCATCAGTGTACAGCCCAGCACCAAGCACAGGACCAGTGCTCAGTAAGTACTGGCTACCTGAAGCAGGAAATCTAAAGTAAAACACGAGTCCTGCAGTCATATGATTTGCCACATAAGGCAGGCAAGTTGTAAAGAACACAGTCAGGTAGTGGTCCGTGGGTTAGAAAGTGAAAACCCGAGTGTGGCCATCCCCACAGAAGATGCCCTGATCAGCTTGACCGATATATTGGCTTCTTGGCAGGCAGATTCTAAAAGAAGAGAGGTTATGTTGTCCAAATACACGAAGTTCATATATATATATGGGCTCATACGACTCGGTAGTAAAGCAAACAATGCAAATTAAAGATGGGCAGAGGACCTGTCACACACTTCTCAAAAAAAGATACACAAACAGACAATGCATATGTAAAAAAAAATGTTCAACATTGCTAATCATAAAGAAATGCAAATCCAAACCACAATAAGATATAGCTCATACCTGTTAGGATGGCCATTGTCAGAGAAACAAAATGTTAAACACTGGCATGGCTGTGGGGAATAGGGAACCGTCATACACTGTTAGTGGGAATGTAAATTAGTACAACCTTTATGGAAAACAATATGGAGGCTTCTCAAAAACTAAAAACAGAACTACCATATGACCAGAATCTCATTTCTGGGTACATATATCCAAAGAAAATGAAATTGGTATGTTGGAGAGACATCTGCACTCCCATGTTCATTATAGCACTATTCCCAAGAAGCAAGTTATAGAAACAATATAACTGTCCATTAATGGATAAATAGGTAAGGAAAATGTGTGTGTGTGTGTGTGTGTGTGTGTGTGTAAAAACAGTGATGGCAAGTGTTTTAGAGATCCAGTGCCCAAACTGCAAACCCAGAACCCACTTATTTATCACAAAGTCCCTGCACTGCAATTAATGAGGTTTCAGCTACAAAAAAAAAACAAATTCATACACTTGGCTTGCATGCTGACAGAGAGGGCTCTGCAGGTCCACTGTGACCCACATGCCATAGGTTCACCACCACTGGACTAGAATGTTATTTAGCCTTAAAAAAAAAAAACCCCACTTAAAAACCAGACACAAAAAGACAAATGCTACCAATTTATACAGAACATTTAAAAACCAAACTCAGAAGCTGGAAGTGAAACAGTAGCAGCTATATCTCAGTTATTTTTCTCTCATTGCTGAGACAAAATACCTAACACCAAAAATTAAGGAAGGAAAGATTTATTTAGCTTACAGTATGTGGAGGTTTCAGTCCATAATCAGCTGGCTCCAAGGCAGGGTGGCATGGCACAGGGGCAACACTTCAAGGCAGCAGCCAGTAAAAGCAGCCAGAGCAAGAGAGGGAGAAGAGCAAGTCTCTTTAATTCCTTTTTATTGTACACAGGCCACCCTCCCTGAAGGGCCAGTGTAGACTAACAAAATCTCCTTGCCCTCCTCTTGCACAGGATTGGGATGTTTACAAAGTAAGAACCTGGCTCCCTGCTGAGACTCTTAGTTAAATGTCTAAACTTCTCAAGTTGACACAAGGTATCAACCATAACAAGCTAGGAGCAGGAAGTGGGGATGAGGCAGATCATTCAAAAGATACAAAGTTTCAGTGATTCAGTACAAGTAAATTTTAGAGACCTAATGTATGACAGTATGATTGAATTAATAACATTGTATCACATACTTGACATTGCCAAAAATAATCAAGTATTCACACCATCAAAAAAAAAAAAAGTTAACCATGTGCTGTGATGGATAGATTGAGGTGATCATTTTGCAATATCAAAATATCAAGTTTATGTACCTTATACATATACAATTATTTATCTATAGTACCTAAATAAAGTTGAAGAAGTTTTAAAATGGAAAGAGAACAGGATTGAACAGGGTAATGAGAATCTAATCATAAACTCTGATGGCACCCCAGTTACCTTAGTCCTGTTGTCTCTTCCACAGTGAGTGACTCTCAGGCCTGACTTGCTGTTAGAGTGAGGAACACTCTCAGGGAAGAGTGCCCAGCCAGCACAGCCAGCTGTCGCATGGTCCCATCTCTCGGTACCTGTGTCTCCTCATAGATTCCTATATTGGTGTTCTAACTGATTAGCAGGACTTGAGTCAGTTGAGAGAATATCATCAGTACCCCAGGAACTGCAGTCATTTCCAGAGAAACGAAGAGGACATACAGCCTCTGGCCTCAAAGCAGAGAACCAGCCTAGCACTAAAGTTCCCCACATGGCTGCCCAGTGCTGAGCCGGGTGCTCCCCCATGCTGCCCTGTGGCTAGTCATCGAACTCCTGATTCAAAACAAATGGGTGCATTAGTCAAGCACCGTATCGTTCACCATGAAGCATCAGAGCTAAAGGGGGCTTGAAGAACACCAGGCAGAACCTGGCACTTGGCCATGAGGAGCTGAAAGGGGTGTCTCCAGTGAATTCTAGTTGATCCAGTAATGAGGAGACTATAAGAGATGTCTGTTCACTTGAAAAGCTTAGAAATGAGTTTGGGAGCCTCATGGAATAACAGAAAATGAACGTTAGAGCCACACTGGGAAAGGGTCAATCTTCTTCTATTCCCTGATACCTGTGTAGTTTTAAACAAGCTACAAAGCATCCTCTAAGCATGTATCTCTTCCCCACAAAATGAGATTAATACTACTTCACAGTCAGTTGAGATCACACTCACACACATAACATAGTATACCCACACATATATATGTCACACGATTCCTACAAATTTATTAGATGCTCAATAATAGTTCTACACAAGAACCAAAACATAAAAGGACATAATTAAGAACTAATCTGTGAGGCCCACTCTGAGCAGTGTAAGGCTTCTTTAAAAAGGAAAGACCTATGTGAGGCTTTATAGAGAACAGGTTGTTGGATTTAGAAAGTGGTTCCACCCAAAACACTTTAAAGTAATTTCATACCTATCAAAGAACAGTCTGAAACCTCCCTGGGTCCTACAGTCAAACCAAGCATTTCGTAGCCCATCCTCCTCACCTTGTTACAGCTTGAATTGTATTCTCTCAAAGTTTTTATGCTTAATTTCAAGCTCCTGGGGTCTCGAACTGTGAATTTATTTGGAAAATTGTTCATTGCAGGTGTAACTGGTAACAGATAGACCATACTAGAGTAGGGTAGACTCAATCATACCACAGTACTAGAGACTCAACCACACTAGAGTAGGGCAGACTCTACCGTACTAGAGCAGGGTAGACTTTTAAAAAGGAGGAGCATATAGACACAGACATCCACACAGGGAGAACACCACATGAGGAGTGGAGCGATGCTGCCATAAACCAGGGACTACCACAAGCTGAAGAGGCGCTGGGAACAAATCCTTCACTAAGGCCTTGTGCTAGTCAGTTTTCCTGTTGCTGCAACAAAATACCTGACACTCAAAACATAAAGGAGAATTTATCCTGGGCCACAATCCATGGCTGGCAGGATCCAAGAAAGAAACAACAGGGTGAGAGGGTGTGGCAGAGAAAAGCTACTCATGCTATGGTGGCCAGGGCACAGGAAGAGAAGAGAGTATCCAGGTATGAGAAGACACCCTCCCAAGCCGTGCTCCCAGTGACACAACTCCTCCAGCCAAGCCCCATCTTCGAATGTGAGATATTTGAAAGAACTGTTAGATCTAAACAATCTGCCCCTAGGCTCCAAAAAACTTACATTAATCTCATTATACAAAATGTATTTAGTCCATCTCTAAGAATCACCCAAGTCTGAACTGTTCCAACACTGCTAAAGTTTGAAGTCTCCTCTGAGACTCAAGGCAAACTTTTATTTGTGAGTCCCTTAAAAATCAAAAAGATAGCCGGGCGTGGTGGCGCACGCCTTTAATCCCAGCACTCGGGAGGCTGAGGTAGGCGGAGCGTTGTGAGTTCGAGGCCGGCTTGGGCTACAACGCAAGCGCAAGGCCGGCCTGAGCTACACAGTGCGACCCTGCCTTGAAAAACCAGGGCCGGGAGTTTGGCTCAGTGCCTTAAGCGCCTGCCCTGGCAGGCGCGAGGTTGTGAGTTCAATCCCCGGTGCCGCAAAAAAAAAAAAAAAAATCAAAACGAAAGCTAAACACTTCCAACATACAATGGCACAAGGTAAACATTCCTATTCCAAAGAGGGGAGCAGGGGATAGAAAGGTACAAAACCAAAACGAAGTGAAAACCCCACAGGGTAAACATTAAGTCCTGTAGCTCCATGCTCAGCACCAGGAAAGGCAGTGGTGAAATATGAGCTCCAAAGGGCTTTGGCAGCCCTGCCCTATGGTACTGCTGATTGCCACCTACATGGCCTCTCTCTTAGGCTGGATCCACTCATTTCCTGAAACTCTCCTCAGCAGACGTTTTGTGTTCCTGGCCTCTCTGACTTCCTGGGATCTCCCTTGCATCTTTAGCTTTAATCTCCCAGCTTCATGCAGTGCCCTCTCAGGGACACATTACCTGGCCTCCCAGGCCTTCCTCTGAAATCTGGGTGGATGCCTCCATGATCCCTTAAGTCTCACATTTTGCATAGCTATTAAATCAACACCACTCACATGATGCCAAGGTCTGCCACCAGCTCAGGCAGTAGTCAAGCCCTCTTCTACAGCTGAGCATGGTGAAACGATTCTGGGAAAACCAGTTCCCCAGGTAGTCCGTCAGGGGATATTTGAGTTCAAAATCATAACAGACCTGCAGAGAGAGTGCAGTCCTACTGATACCATGACCTCAGACTCTGCCCTCCATAACAAAGAGAATAAATTTCTGTAGTTTTGCCACTCGGTTTGTGGAACTTTGCTATAACAACCCATGGGACACTAATACACACCCAGCCCTACTGCTGTGATTGCCATCTACCCTAGAGACAACTAAACCCACATCAATGGAGGACCAGGGAAACCTACACTCATCCTCTTGACTCAGGGACTATGAACTAAACAAGCTCCCAACCCATTCCAGAACCTGTGGTCTTCCCTTCCCATGTGCAAGGTAAGTGGATAAAATAGCCTGCGTTTCAGGCCCATAATTTCTGAAAACGGGTGTAGGGATGGCCACAGTCACAAATATTAGACAACATCTTCAAGATCTTCTAGTTCTAATTCTAACTCCATTACTGCCTCCAGTTTGTGGCTGTCTAGCACTTGTTTAAGCATAAATAGTAGTAGGGAATTTGTTAATTCCAGTTTTGCTCTTAAAAAAAAAAAAGCACTTGATCAATGAGAAGTTCTCTAAATAAGTCAAATCCAACTCTCTTTTCCTGTAGATTCCATCCTTCACCCTGTTATCCCTGCCTTCTGAGGCACAACAGAAAAGGAAACATCAAATCACCCATCCTTGTGGCAGACCCACAGCCACCTGACATTTACCATGTTCTTCTTAGTCTTCTGTTGTCTCAGCAAAATCTCTCTATCTATCTATCTATCTATCTCTCCATATATCTTTCCTAGAAGGGAAATGACCATGTCCACCTACTGGAAGGATTTGCCTTAGTCCATGTGCCTTGATTAATGATCCTTAGAGTTGGGTTGGCCAGGTTCTGCATGACTCCTTCCCCAGCTGTGACACACATATAATGGGGGCAATCTGCTACAATCCAGGAGTTGGCCACGGGCTAGGAGTTACAACAGGACTAGAACATGGTGGGCCATTTAAACTGCAAGTTTTCAGCAGGCAGGATGATTCTGAATACAGGTATAATCAGAGAAAATACTTTGCCCAAACAGCAGTAAGAGAAACACGCAGACACTTCCTACAGATGTCAGACTCTCAGAAAATTAATATTATTGTCTCCACAAGAGGAAGAAAAGGAAAAGTTGAACTGACCTGAAAATCCACCCCTGACCTCATTCACAGAATCTCCTTTCTTCTACTCTATACCCATGATCCCTTCCTAGGGTGTAAATTCCCTGAAAAAACAAATCTTTCTGGAACATGAAACTGCTGGCTGCCCTTAAAAGGACTGAGAGCAAAGAGCTCCAAAATTTATGCAGTACATTAAGCGAGATGCCTCGGTATCCAACTAGGTTAAATTGCTTTCTATATTTAAATTGCCTGCTAGCTGGTTAGATGTGGGAGCCACAGCTGTGAAATGGATAGTTCCAGCCAATAAATAGAAAGGCATAAATCCTAATGGATTAATCTGTTATAATTAGACAATTCTGCATGACTTTGACATGGAGACCAACTCTTGGGAGGAACACAAGAAAATGCCCCTCAGGTGGGGCGTCACACAGAAAGAAGAGTACAAGAGATGAAAGATGAGATCATGGGACCAAGGCGGGTACCATGTCACAGCCAGGATGAGGGGTAGATGGGGTGGCAGAGGTGTGACTAAGAGAATTCCTCTGCACTAGAGATAGCCACACCAAGAACAGAAATTTACCTTCTAGATAAGAAAGAAAAAAAATAGCACTGAACTCTTTCCCCTTTCCTTCCTTTCCCCTTTACTGACATTAATTCTTTTCTTTGCTTCTTAAAGGCGTACAAGAGGGCTCAGAATGTAGCTCAGTGATAGAGCACTTGCTCAAGGCCCTAGGTTCTAACCTAGAACTGCAAGAAAACAAAAATTAAAAAGATCAAAGAAGCAAGATAAAATTTCTTTGTAGAAGAAAGTACATCATTTTGTTCTTGCCCTTTTCTTCAAGTTCTTTCCTCTCACAAAAGACCAGAAAAGTTGAAGAAGGTAGCTACCCAGTGGATCTCAACTAGCACCCAAAGGCCAGCTGGCAATAGAGAATGAGTACATCTTTCTGATCCCTGTAGGGTCCCGGGAATTCCTTCCTAACCCTAATTCAGGAAATGGAAAATGCTCCACACAAAAGAGCAGATGGAGATAGTTTGGTTACTTGAGTCTAAGCCAACTAACAAATTAGGATCCTGTCGGTCTGGAATTCCAGGACGAGTGGAGGACTTTGATACTGTCCTCTGTCTCAAAGCAACCTCCAGAACCAGAAAGACCTTCCCACTAGTCCAACTTACTGCTCTTCCATTCCAAACAAAACCTTTGGCTCCAGGAAGACCCACCTATTTGCTCTAAGAGTACTCAAAGAGAGCGAAGCTAGGGAAATAAATGGTGCTGGTAGTAAAGAATGGAACCTCAGGGTTTCAGGCTGTGTAGACAGGACTTTCTGAAAACAGAGAGAATGACTGACAAAGAAAGAAAAGAAGACAGGGGAGGGAAACAGAGAGGGAGATTATGAATGAACTCTGCCTCTATCTTGAGAGAAAGAAACCAAAAATAAATACATAAATAAAAATAGGCCAAAGCACCAAGATGGCACCTGTTCCTCACACATTTGCCCAGAGCTAGGTAAGACTGTAAACGCAAAGCTAGATAAAGAATCAGAAATCAACAGAGTGAAAACAAGACATGGGATAGAAAAACAATCTAGAAACATAGGCGGAAGCCAACACCTCCCACTAAAGTGGCCCTGATAGGTCCACCTGGGAACAGACATGGGGTCAGTGATGACAAGCTGCCATCCAGCTGGCCTTTGCTCCCCAACACCATCGTCTTCAAGTACACTAGATGGGCCACCCTAATCCACATCGATAAAGCATCAGTTTGGGTTAAAATAGTATACCTATTGGTGGAGGACCTGCTTTTTGTAAAGAAATTAATTCTTTACATACTAACTTATAAACTTCGTGTAACTCCAATCAAAAGTCCAAGAGACTTTTATTCTTAAAGCTTAACTAAGAGGTTATTCATAAAGATAAATATGTAATAATTTCCAAAAATCATTCTACAAAATAAGAGTAATAAGAGGAACGTGCTGTGACAAGTATTAAAAGTGACTGTAACTACAGCAACCAAATGGCATGGAACTGATGGAAAAATTAACACATCATTCACAGCAAACTCGACTACATAAATAAATTCACACACATGAATTTATTTTAAAAATAGATGTCATCGCTAAACAGTCAGAAGGTGATTATTTGGGACATTTGACTATTTGGTTAATAATTGAAAAGATAGTAATTTTTATCAAAATGAATTCCAAGTAGCTGACTTTTTAATTCATAAATCATATGAAATCCTGAAATAAGTACAAACATTGTTGGTGACTACATCATTTAACTTGTGATGAAAAAGATTGGTTAAGCATAAGTGCAAGAAACTACAAAAAGAAAGATAAAAAGTTTTCTACATGTAGAATTATTAAATCTGTGCATATCAAAAAACTTCACTACAAACAAATGAGCAAATGATTGTTGGAGTTAGATTAATAAAGATACAATAAAACAATTCTTTTTATATTGCATTGAACGCATAGTTAACAATAAAAAGAAAATTATTCCAATTAAAATAGGGAAACATAAAGATTACTAAATAAAGATACAAATGGCCATTACATTTTAAATAATAACATCCAGTGCCATAAGATAATCATTCCCAATAATTGTTAATGAGATTGGAAATTGATTAAAACAAAATAAAGCAGTAACAAAAAAAAATTCACATCCACTCAAATATTCTAGAAAGCAATTCAAAATAAGAACCTGACTTCTAGGCTAGATATTTAGCTCAGTGGCACAGCCCTGCCTGGCAAGTGAGAGGTTCTGAGTTTGAATCCCAGTACCAAAGACAAAATGCATCTGACTTTTGGAAATTATTTTGAATAATTTAAGATATATACAATGATTCATAAGCAATGTTTTTTATTGGAATACTATTTATAAAAACAAAAAATAACTTCAATGTCTACTAATTTAAGACAGTTAAATAAAGCACAGAATACCCACAAGGTGACTATTCCAACCATTCCAACTATTCCAACAATGGCAAAGGAAAAGTCTCAAAATATCATCTTAAATTTTAAAAAAAATCAGAACATAGACTGGAAATGTAGTAAGGACAGAGTTGTTTTTAAAAATGCATTCATGTGTAGGAAAAAAAGACTGAAAGGAATTCATTAAAATGCTAATAATGGTTATCGCTGAGGTTATTTTAGTTTTTTGTCTTTATACCACTCTGCAGTTTTCAAATGTTCTGTCCTGAAAATGTTTCGCTTTTCTAATTAGAATTAAAAGCCATCGAGCTTATTTATAAAGGATTAGTCCTCCACTGTTGGGGGAGAGAAGGAGAAAGGCAGGAGAGGATGGTCTCTAAAAATGTTTCCGCGCCACTGCCGGGGCCTTCTGTTCCAGCACTAACAAGAAGACAGAGGCTTCGACCCAGGCTGAAGGCAGGATTATTTACACTGCTGGCCACACTGTCACTCACCCACCTAAGGGGAGCTCCCTGCTGGGTCTCCTCCTGCCCTAAATAAATCAGCGTTGGCAAGCCAAGCCTCACTGGCTGCACTTATCCATGTAAATTACCTTGATTTGCTTTTCGTAATTGCTTCCTCCACTGACACGCCTGTGTGCGTGCGCATGCGCACCTGCCACCTCAGCTAAGACAGGACTGTCTCCCTCCCACCTACCCCCAGCCCAAACCCTCAGCCAAGCCCAACAATCAGGGTCCTGCACACATCCTGTCACCACATCAGTGCATTACTTGGTGGCCCCTAGCTCTGTTCTCCTGCCTGCAAAATCATTATCCTAGCTACTTATCGCATCCAACTTAGTACCGGCACTTCATGCATTCCCCAACTATGACTGCTGGAGAACTGCCCGGAGCCAGAAAGTGGGCATGGCCCCAGCAACAGAAATGGCCCATGGGAAGATCACCAACTAGCACAGCAGACACAGAGAAAGAGACCCCTTCAACCAATGAGAGTAGTCCTTATAAATGCTGGACACTGAGTAGCCACTAGAGTTTCTCGGATTTGGGCTGCTAAGCTCATTCTAGAAGGATCGGTAGGGACCTCTCAGGCAAAAGCAGCAGTAGAGATTTGGAGAGGAGCCAGGCGAAGCAGAGACATGGAACAGACAACAACAGGGAGCTCCAAGCAGAGGTTCAGAACTGAAAGCATAAGAAGGTGAGGACCACGAGGGGAGGTGAACGAGGGAAAACCCAAGTCTTAAAAAGCACTGTGTGTGCCACACCAAAGAGCGGTCACAAAGTCAAGTCCCCCTGGCCACACCTGAGGCTCTGCCCAGGGACCTACCTGCTCCAGTGCTCCTTAAAAACAACCCCGGAGACCGACAGGATTTACCAGTTCCTGAGTCTGCTGCCCTCACCCGTTCTTCCCAGCTTCCAGATTCTGATGCCTGGCTGGGTTCTCACGGTGTCCTGGCCACCTCCTTGAGGCCAGGGTTTTCCTTTTCCGAACACTTTCATGTCAGGCTTGGTCCCCACCTACCTCCAAAACCCTTCTCATCAATGTCAGTGATACTGTTCTGTGTTGCTGAGTCCAAGGTTCAGGTTCTCATCCACCTTTTGTGTGACAGGTCAGCATCACTCAGCACCATTCGGCACAACGCTGACCCTCCATCCTGATACTTTTTCTTTGTCACCCTCTAGAACCCCACAGTTGTTTAGTCTTCCACCTTGCTACACTATTTCTTCTTCCCTTCTTCCCTCCTTCCCTTTCTGTCTCCTTTTCTAGTGTCTCATCATGCAGAATTCAATATGGAATATGATAACGGCTTGGAACTCTGTGTTTGGGGTCTTCTCTAATACTGCTTCAATCTTATCTTCATGACTCCCCAACTCCTGAACCTTTGACACATACGTCCAATGATCTGTGTGCAATTTCACTTGAGTGTCTAACAGTTATCTCAAACTTAACATATTCCAAACTAAACTCCCATGCCTACTCCAGTTCACTTAGAAATCCTTTACTCCCGATCTTCGTTTTGGTTGATAGAAATTCCATTCTTCTAGTTGTTAAGGTCAAAAAACTTAGAGCTATAAGCCTTCTAGAATAAAATATGAACCGTTTTAAGATCTTTGGATTAGGCAAATATTTCTTAAAGAGAATACAATCTACTAACTCTACAGAAAATAAATACATGACAAATGAGGACTTTTATTATTTTTTTAAAAAACACCATAAAGTGAAAAGCAACCCAAGTGGGAAATTATACTTTATTACTTTTATTTATTTACATGTGCAGCCAACAAATGATTTATGACTCATATCCAGAACACACAAAGAAATTCTAAAAATTCATTACAAAAAGACAGGCGATCAAATTTCTTTAATCAGTGAAAGACAAGAGCAGGCATTTTTACAAAAGTCAACAGGTCTGAATGGTCAATATACATGAAAATGTGCACAATCCTTTTTGTCACCAGGGAAATGTTCATTAAAACCACAATGAGACGTAAGTGTCAGAGGATGGCTAAAATGAGAAAAATAATAACAATAAAACTAATACTGTCAAATGTTAACAAGTTTGTAGAGCAACTGGAACCCTCACACATTGGGAGGAGAATGAAAAAACCACCATGTGAAGCTGCCTCACAGTGCCTATTCAAACACACCTGTGCACCCTGTGACTGAGTAATTGCACATTTTAACATACACCTGAAAAAACTGCTTACATATGTGAAGAAAATACTTTTTTATGGGTGTTATGGTTTGAGTCTGCATGTCCCCCCAAAGCCTCATGCAGTCATGGAGGCATGTTTCTAGAGTTTGTGAATGACTCATGGTCCAGTGCTGAGATTATGTGTGTGAGTACTGCACCCAAGTGGGTGTGGCCCACATACAACATAAGGGACAGAAAAAAATCTCTCCATGCTCCTCCCCTTTGCTCTTGTTGCTTGTGCTGTTTTCCACCATTGTAAACTGTTGCCTTCTGCCATGTGCCACTCTGCCTCAGAGCCAGTTGATTATGGATTGAAACCTCCACAAACTGTGAGCTAAATAAACCCATCCTTCCTTCACTTTGGGTGTTGGGTATTTTGTCCCAGCAATGAGAGAAAAGTAACCAAGAAAATGGGCTTTTTTTTTTTTTTTTTTTTCTGCACCAGGGATTGAACTCACAACTTTGCACCTGCCAGGGGAAGTGCTTAAGTCACTGAGCCAAACTCCCAGCAGGCTTATTATTTATAATACCCTAAACCTGGAAGCAATCCTAAATGTCCATAAACATTAGATTGGATAAGAAAGTATCATGTGTTCACACCATAAAATACTATACAACAATGAAGGAGAATGGATTACTGCAATGCTATGAATAAATATGATTTCAAGCAAAGGAAGTCAGACCACCAAAAAAAGGATACACCCTGTGTGACTGCATTTATATTTTTTCAAAGCAGACAAAACCGATCTATGATGCTATGATGCAGACTAATGCCCATCTTTGGGAAGGAGCCCGAGGCCCTTCCGCATGCTGATCGTGCTCACTTCTTTGGTTTGTGGATGTAGTGTCCATGTGACAGGTTCTTTGGAAGTAAAACCTGAGTTGGGAATTCTTGTGTTAGTGATGTGCTGAGGGAGTGTGCTCAGGAGAAGGGTGTAGGGAGGCAGGAAAACGGAAGAGAACCTGCCTAGCAAGGTCAGTCTTTTCTCACATAGATTGAACATGAACCTCCAAGTTTATTGGAGGCAGTCACAGAGTCCATCTGAAGTTCTGTCTTTCCCTCACCCACCACCCCACCAGCAGAGCCTACTACTGACACCATCTTTAAAATTCCCCAGGCACCGCTTACTTCCATTGCAATAGACTGAACTTCTCTGGCTTATTGGCTTAGACTTCAAGCTGATTTCCTGGGTTCTGCCCTTGTTGTCCCCTGCACAATCTGACCACAAATTAACAATCAGAAGGATCCACTTAAAATATAATTCAAATCCCACGTTTCTTGTGTTCAACGACCTTTTATTTCACTTGGAGAAGGAGGCCAGTCTTTACACGGGCCTCTAAGACCCTGTGCACAATCTGCCCCATCGCGTCTCCCATCTGCCCTTCTTCTCCCCACCCTCACTTCCCACTGTTGCTGGAAAACTCCACCTCTACCTCTGTCTTGTGCCCTATGCCCTCTTAGCCTGTGCCTTGCATGCAAAGATCTCTCCCCAGAGACCCACAAAGAGAAGCCTTGGCTCCCTCCCTCCTCTCTGTGCTAGAGTATCAGCCCCCTCAGTGATGGGTACTGTATTTGAAATGTTCCCTTCCACCATTATCTGTGACCTCAGGCTTCTTACCTCACCATATTTCTCTTTTCTGTAGCAATCGTTTTCTTCTGGTTTAGGATATAATGTATCTTTTGTAACGGTTGATACACTGTGTCAACTTGAGCAGTTTAGAAGTTTAACTAAGTGACTCAGCAGAGGGCCAGGGTGCTCACTTTGTAAACATCTTCAGCCTGTGCAAGAGGTGGTGTGAGTGCTACACTCGCACTGGGGCCGGGGGTAGGGGTGGGGCGCTCTGCTTACAATATAAGGGAGGAGAAGAGGCTTGTTCTCCTCCACTTTTGATCTCACTGCTATTGCTGTCTTCTTGTTACCCCTGTGCCATGCCACCCTGCCTTGGAATCCCCTGATTATGGACTGAAACCTCACCAAACTGTCAGCTAAATAAACCTTTCCTTCCTTAATTTTGGTTGTCGAGTATTTTGTCTCAGCAATAAGAGAAAAGTACCCAAGACACCTTTTAAGATGCATTGTTTTGTTTTCTCTTCCTTTTCTTCATTAGTTTATGTTTCCAATACATAATAAATACATTCACCATGGAGAACGGGTACATGTATGTATCACTTCTTGATCTTTCTAACTTCCCTTTCCCCTTTCCTCCCTCCAGTCCCTTCCATCCCCAGATCCCCTCCTCATCTCCCAAAGTCTATCTCCCTATTGCCTAAAATTTTTTTATTTTGCTCCTAAATTATTTATGGTGAGATATCATCTTACTCCAGAAAGGATGGTTATCATCACAGACTCAAATGACAGCGAATGCTGGTGAGGTTGGGAGTGGGGGTAGGAACACTTCTATAACATTGGTGAGAATGTAAACTAGTGCAATCACTCAACCACTATGGAAATCTGTATGGATTTGATTTGACCCAGCTTTACCTCTTCTGAGTATTTTCCCAAACGAGTTGAAGACATCATATTACAGTGACACATGCATACCCATGTTGATAGTAGGTAACTCTTGGAAGCAGCTTATATGTGCATCAATAGATGAATGTATAAAGAAAATGTGATACACACACACACACACACACACACACACACACACACAATGGAGTACTTCTCAGCCATAAAGAGGGATAATTGAGTCATTCCTAAGAAAATGGATTCGGTTTAAGACCATAATGCTAAGTGAAATAAATTCAGACATAGAAGGTTAAGTATCACATGGTTTCTCTTATATGAAAAACCCAAAGTGAAGCATGTGTTGTTAATCCTCACCTCCCTACACACACACACACACACACACACACACACACACAAAGCATTGACTGTGTGTCTTGGGCATCTGGGGCCACACGGTGCCTTCCAGGTATCTGGCACCCTCCTTGAATTGGGTTTGGTTGAATGAATGAGCTGCCTTAACGTCTGAGTCTGGCCCTTTCATGCTGTCCTCTGCTGGAGACCTTCTACCCCTGCTACCCTTCCTGTGGACTGCGTGGCACACTGACGCGCACCTGCATCAACCATTCAACTGGACTGTTGCCCCCACTCGGAAAAGTGTGCCCACTGCCCTGCATGGGTCAGCTCTTGAGTCCAAGGCCTTCAGAGAGCAGAGAGTATGGCTTGTACAGCCCTCCCACTCTCCACAGGCCTGAACTCAGTACTGGGCTTCCTTGCAGTAGGAACACCGTAAGTACTTGAGGGAAGGATGAAGAAATGTCATCTGAATTGAATTTAGAAGGTGGTTTCAGCAGTAACTTTCAAGGCACTAATGAAAGTGTATCATCGTCACCCCCAAAGGAAGCCCAGGGACTTCTGGAAAATTTCCCCCTTCATCTAGCAAGTGGGTTACATACAGGTGGACAGTAATGGTCATGAACAGCCAGCAATTCATTCTGGTTTTAAAAGTTCATTCGGTGCCCACAGGACACCGGCCAGGGATAATCGATGGCCTGGAGCTGAGGTGAGAGGTCAGCACCGGTGCTCAGGGTGGGCTGAGTCAGTGTCCTCATTGCCATGATGGATGGCAGTAACCTTCAGCTCCTAATTGCTCCCAAAGAACTCACATGTGACTCCAGCCCCAAATCACACACATGGGGAGAGAGGGGAAGGACAGAAGCCAAGGGAAGAGGGTCCGTCAGCAAAATTGGATCACTTGAGAAATGGAGGCAACTGTGTCCCCCATCTCAGCCCGCCCTATAAGAGCCTAAGTGATGTATTTCCTTCCCCCAGTCGACTTTCTTTAAGTGTCTCTCTCAAAAGTCGTTAATAACTAATTTCACAATCGCTGCATCATGTGACAGTCATAAAATATGGCCTGAGCTTTTCCCAGCAAATTTTAGTATTGAGCCAATAATTGAATCCAAATTATCTATTAAGTTAATTCTTTAGAAGACAATATTTTACACTTGAGGTCATTTTTCACAAGTCCTCCAGAATGAAGTAAATGTGGAATCAGTGAGAACATTTCCCACTCCTGAACAAGTGAAAATAAAATTGCTGGGTTCAGCCCAGAGGGTGTCAAGCTGTTATGAATCCTTTTCTATTTTTCTTCTTCCCTGTTGGGACCGGTTCCACGTTCTCAGACTTCACCAGGCAGACAGCTGGACATCACTGCTGCGTGGTCAGGTCTCAGCTGCAGTGGCCCTCAGCCGCCTCTGGCGCACAGTCACAGTCACTCTCTGGCCAGACTCTGGCTTTTTGAAGATTTTGCACCTTTTGTGAAAACAGCTACAGCCTGCGTTTGGAGAATCCAGCCAACTCTCACTCTGTTTCCTGAGAGCCAGCCTCCTAGCCACAGTCCCTTGGGCCTTGTTTGAGCCAGTGATCCAGCCCCATTGCTGCTGAAACTGATTGGACCAAGTGACACCTGACCAGAGCTGAGGCCAGCACACTTCTTCTTAGGAGAATATGAACTTGGTTCAGAGAAGCAGCAGCCAGTGTCTGAGGATGCACAGTTGCATGCACTTTGCCCAGGATAATTGCCGCCCAGTCCCCTCCCAGGCCAGGCTACACCTCTGTCCTTGGGTTGCCTGAGGTCCTTTATCTTTATGTAGCCAGAAAAAAAAATCTGTGGCTCTTTACTTCCTGTTTTATTATGGAAACACACTGAGGTGTAAACTTTGTGTATCTACTACCAATTTGTTTGTTTGTTTGTTTGTTTATGCTGTTGTTTGGCTTTTCGTTTTGTTAGTTTTTAAGATACTGGGGATAGAATCTGGGGCTTTCATACTGAGCTACATTTTCATTGCATTTTTTATTTTATTCTGAGATAGAGTCTCACTAACTTGCCCAAGCTGGATTTGAACTTTCACTCCTTCTGCCTCCACTTCCTCGAGTGCTGGGATTCTAGGTGGGTGCTATAGCGCCCAACCAGAAAATGTCTCCCGACCAAAGATCTTCTCAAGGAAGCAGGCAAGGAGCAGTGCTGATAGGAGCATTTCTAAACCCACTTCCAACCATTTCTCTTTAGAGGTCCTCATCTACTCTCCAGCATGGCTGTGTGCATCTCTTGACCCCTTAGTCTTTCTCTGACCATCAAACACGTCCCTATGGAGGACCGTGTGGAACATCATGGCCTCTCTCTCAAAAAATTCATCACCATTCTCCCCTCACCACCAAATGCTGGAGAACAAAGCCAAATGACTGAGTCATTCATCCTACTGAACAAGGGGAGCCCTGGGGGTCCACAGCAAGGCCCAGGGAGGCATGATATAGCCCAAGAAGACATAGTTCAATACTTTGCTCCTGTCATATCAAAGATCAAGGAGGATCTTATGTTTCTGTAATAAACAACCAGCAGTACCTGCTCCAAAGGAAATACCCAAATCTGCTCATGCCTACTTTCTTCCCTCCACAAGGAAGCGGGCAAAGAGAATAGATGTGGGGACTTGCAGCCAAACAGACCTGGACAAGTATGTTAGTTTCTTAAAAATAAATGACACCAACGTTTCTCCACTGGGTGTGACAACCATCAGTTTGGGATATCACCTTCTATTCCTGGTCTCTTGAAAAATGTACCATCATGATGATGATTGCTATAAATGGATATTGAACTTAACTTTTTATTATGATGGTGATCGTTACAAATACATAGTGAACTTCATCAAATGCTTTTTCTGCAACTCTTGGGACAATCATATGATTTTCTTTTCTCTGTTGATCCACAGAATTGTCAACTTTCTGCTGTTAAACCACCACTGCATACTTCACATAAACCCACAGACACAATGTGACAACTATTTTTACTTCCCTGTTGGATTTAGTTAATGTTTTATTTCAGATTGTTTTCATCTATTTTTGCAAGTGTAATGGGCCTGTAATTTTTTTCCTCCTGTCCTTGTCTAGTTTAAGAGTAACAATTAAACTAGCTTCATTAAATGAATCAGATGGCTTTTGTTTTCTATTTTCTGGAATAGCTTCTACAAAATGGGGTTATTTTCTGCATAGGTACTTGGTAGAATTCTGCTTAGGTCTTTAAATGAGGGGCTGGCTAGGATTTCAATTTCTTTATCTATTACTGGTTTGTTTTAGTGTTCTAGTTAATCTTTACCAATTTTGACATTTCTCATTTTCCCAGAAAGTTCTCCAATTGACCTAATTTTTCAAATTTATTGGCACTCCATATTATCTTACTATTTTCTTAAAATCTGTTGGGTCTGTCATTTTCCTTTTCCACCCAATTTTATTTTGTTACATCACTTTTTTCCTCAGTCTTGCCAGTGGTTTATCTATCTTATTAATCTTTTCGAAAGACCTACATCCAACTTGGTTAAGCTTCTGTGATTTTTTTTGTTGTAATTTGCAATTCATTTACATCTGCCTTTGTTATCTATTATTTCCTCCTTCTTAAGTGTATTCTATTGCTGCTTTTCTTGCCTCAGACATCAGTGCTTGTTTTCAGTAGTCTGTGTCGCCTAATAAATGTATGTAAGGTTGTACCTTTTCCCCTGAGTGCCACTTCAGCTGTGTCCCACAAATTTTGCCACATGACTTATTCATTCGCTTAATTTTAATTTTTTTTTGCCGTCTGCATTATTTCTTCTTTAATCTTACTTTAATTCGACTTTTTAGCATAGGTTGAGATTCTTTAATATGAAAATCCAAAATCTGAAATGCTCTAAATTCCAAAACTATTTGAGCCCTGATATGCTGTCCTAGGTGGAAAAGTTTACACCTGATTCATGGGACGGGTGACAGTCATAGGTGCACTAAAAGTATTGTGTGAAATTAGTTTCAGGCTAATACATAGGAAATATAAATTAATTTCATGATTAGATTGGGTTACATCCTTAAGATATCTCATTATATATATACAAATATTCCAAAATCCAAAGTAAACCCAAAATCTGGAACACTTTCGGTTGCAAGGACTTTGGAATATATGTTTTTGCTTTCAGTTTTGCTTTCTTGAGTTTTTATGGATAATAAGTGTGCATCTTATGGGGCACGGGGTGATGTCAGCACATTTATACATTGTGTATTAATCAACTTGGGATACTGGGGTTACACATCTTGCCAAACTTTTATTATTTGTTTGTGAAGAAAACATTCAAAAATCTTTTCTAGCTACTTTACTGTCATTGTAGTTTGGTCAGGGACCATTGCATGAGGCTGATCCTTCCGAATTTATTGAAGCTCCTTTTGTGCTCTAGTTTATAGTCATAATCAAAAGAATGTGTGTTTTGCATTATGCATAAAGTTGCACATTTGTGTGTAACTATAGACCCATATTCAAGCTTATTAAACAAGTTGTTCAAGTCATCTGTATACCTAATAAATTCTGTCTGCTTGCACTATAAACTTATGAGAGGAATATGTTAAAAAATATTCAAATAAAATGTTTGATTTATCTCTTGCTACCTATGTTTCTACAGCTACATTTTTATGTGCAAGCATGTGCATAAGTATATACATATATTTAAGGCTATGTTACTAGGTATGTACACATTTTCATGATTTTTATCGTTGTTTCACTTTTTATTTTTTCTACTGAAATGTTTTTTCTTTTATTTCTTATAAGAATTCTTGTTCACATTTTCTTGCCATCTCTTCTATCCTTTGTTTCCAATCTTGATAGTTAAGCTTGATTTTGTCAACTTCATTGGCTTGGAAGCCACCCAGGGGATTGGTGGAGCACACTCCTGGGTATACCTGGGTGGGTCATGGAGATGTGGCCTTGAGATCTATGTCTGGTCCCTCACCCATTCCTTTCCGGCCCTCTTCTGCTCTACTTCCTGGTCACCAAGAACTAAATAACTTGATATGCCACACCCCTCCATTTGATGTTTCTTAGAAACTTGCTGATTATGGACTGATTCTCCTGAAACTGTGAGCCAAATAATAACCTCTCCTCCTTCAAGTTTTAGGTGCTCAGTATTGTATCCCAGCAATGGGAAAGCTGACTAATACACAAGTCCTAGTTATGTCTGTTGTAGAAAATATATTCTTAAATCTTGAATTTTTAATCCAATTTAAAAGCCTCTATATTTTGAATTATGAATTTAATTCATTTATATTACTATAAATTGATGCTTTGAGTTATGCTTTTTAACCTTACTTTGTGTTTTTCATTTTCCATACTCTTTTTTTCTTCCTGCCACTAAATAGATAAAATCTCTCTTTGCTGATATTTATGGGGCTGATTTCTCTAGCATTCAGGCCAAAAATGTCAACATTATCCTCAGCTTTGCTTTTTCTTTCACCAGTCCATCACGGTATTTCATTGGCTCTGCCTTCAAAACACATCCAGCATCTGATCCCTTCCTCTCACCATCTGCATGGACACCACTATCACTCACCTGAATTAATTTCATCACTTCCCAACTGGTCTCCAGGTTGCCATCTTAGCTGCTGAGAATCTGTTTCCAATATGGGCCCAGAGGATGCTTGTAAGTCATGAAGTGCATATCACTCATCTGCTCCAGCCTTCTACTGTCTGTTCATGTCACTCAGAGGAAATCAGAGTGCACACAATGGTCTCCAAGACCACACTTCTCAGATCCGCCTCCTTCCAAACTCCCCAAGACTCACTTCATTCCTTTCTCTCTGGTTTCTTGCTGTCCTTGATACGAGCTTAAAATCCTTTATGTGCCTCATTTTTTTCTATATACTTACCAACTTCTATTGTATTGTTTTATTAATTTACCCATCAATCTATTTATTTCCTATGCTGAGTACTGTCTATCTTTCCTCACTCCATGAGAATGTCTGTCTATTGTGGTGGCTGTGAAAATGCCTGACTTCCATCCCTGCTGTGAGAAGCATAAGGGACTGTCTGCCTCAGCTCTGCCCTTTAGGATTCACTGTCACAGTCACATTGAGGCCACACTTCCCGTGGGCTATTTCCAGCAGCTAAGCAGGGCTGGTCTATTATTAAAAGCATGTCTATTCTAGCAAAATGCAAGGCTCTCCTACTGGTGGCTTTGATCCAAGGGCTCCCCACTAGCCTAGCCAGACGTTCCTGGAATCATGCTTCAACCTAGGGCTCCTTCTGCCTGATTCCCCTTCTTTTCCTCCTCCTTCTGCAGTCATCAGTCTTGCATCGCAGTCAGTAGCTCTCTCACCTCCCTCTGCCCCTTCCACATGGCTAGACTTGGAGCAGGTGTTCAACAGTATCCGTGCAATGAATGTCTAATGAAAGCTAAGTGCAAACCAGTGAGCAGCAATCATGGTAGAGGCTGCCCCCAGATCCCACCCCAGCACTGCTCAATTAAAGTTTCTAATAAGAAAGGTGAAGTGATGCATCTTTCACAGCCTGGTCCTTTTGACTAGTTAGCAAACAGTAACTAAACAATAACTAGAATGTGGCAATCCCAGGGTCTAATTGCACCATCATGACCGCTACTTGCAGAGTGGTTTAGAATGTTTGTAAATACCTCTGAGTATATTCTATTCTGTGACCCTATCCCAACATTATCATCTATTTTAAATTTAGAAGAGAAAGAAAAAAAGAGAGACAGAGACAGAAACAGAGACAGAAACAGACAGAGAGAGAGAGAAAGAGAGAGAGAGATTAACTAGGTTACCTAAGGTGACACTTTGGAGCCAGGATTCAAACCCAGGTGCCAGGTTCTTCCCCTTCATCACACAGTCCACTGGGTGACAGAAGTTTCACGGTGCACTAGAGGTGGACTGGAATAGGTCTGTGGCCGGTAGAGTGCAGGCATGGGGACCAACCTTAGAGAAAGGACAGCTCTGGAAAACAACACTAAAGGTGCTTCCCACAACTGGGTACCATGGAGGTCCTACACAAGAAACTGCCTCCTAAGGCTCATAGTTAAACAGAAGACTTAACTAAGGAAGACAATGATGGAAAAAAAGACAAAAAGGAAAACCAGACTTCTAATCCAGTTTAGGGGTAAGAGCGGACATTAGACAGAAACCTGTAGACTCTGAATTCTCCAAAGATGCCTTGCAGCTCTCCTGGACTGAACTGAGACAATGTCTTTTTCAATCCCAGATACCTGAGGGTATCTTTCATGCCTGGCACAGTGAGGATTTTTTGGAACTCCACACAGTGGAGCAGAATCTGTGCAGCTACCTATGGATGCTCAATTTAAGGAGGGAGGGGCAATATTGATGAGGCCCCTGGAAAGCAGAAGAGCTTCAAAAAGTGGTCAGCGGCAACCAGTCGCCAAAGAGCTCAAACAAGAAGCAGTGATCATCAGCAGAGGTGGAATAGACCAAAATCCATGGCTGGCCACTAACCGGATGAGGCCTCTTCCTCTTTTGGTCTCTCTTCCTGTTCAGCTGGACCAGGGCCCCAACCCAGGCCTGCATATGCTTCCAGCTAGCTCTGCAGCTGCAGTAAGGAGGTGCGGCCGTAGCTCCCCAACCTGCTGCAGCACAGTGGTGGAGCAAGAGTGGGAATGGGCTCAGAAGTCACTGATTCCCCCCTCGACTGAGGAATGGATAAAAAAGATGTGGTATTTCTACATAATGGAATACTACTCAGCTATAAAGAACAATAAACTAGACATTTTCACCCTTAAATGAATGTGTACTGAAAATATACTTCTCAGTGAACTCAATAAGTCACACATATGTGACTACCGCATTGTTGCACTGGTGTGATGAACTGAAACAAAATTTATGTATATAAAAAGTTAGTTGCGACAGTCACAGAAAAAGAATTTTGAGTGAAATGTAATTTTCTCAGGGTCACCTTCAGATTTTATTGCTAATGCGAAATGTTCATTTGAAAACAATAGAGTAATCATAACAAAAAAGATAGTCATATATAGCAGGTCTCTCTTGATACACTGAGATAAAAGTTTTGTGTTAATAATTTGTTGGATCATGTTTCATGCCTATATTTTTATGTTAAATAATTTTTGGGAATATGCAATGTGCTGATGATTGTTACTGTCTTATTGGCTGGTGTGAAATTGTTAGGTTTTGATTTCTTATTTTCCTTTTGTTTAAAGTAAAAAAATAAATAAATAAAAAGTAAAAATAAAAAAAGTCATTGGTCCCCTCAAGGTGACTGACGGGCCCGGCATTTGCCGACAAGCAGCTTCCTGACTTACCCTGCTGTGCCGTTCCATGTTACAACTTTCTATGCATACCATAAGGAAGAAGGGAAGGGAGAGAGGGAAAAGGGGGATGCTCCGGAGCTCTAGTTGAGTCCCATCTTTCCTCACTCACCACAAGAACCTGCCCACATTCATCCATTCATCCATTCACACATTCACTTGAAATACTTTGGGCACCCACCACAGGCCAGGCACATTTCGGCATGTCAGCTAAATGCAAACTCTCCTTCCAGAAGAGGAGAGTCCTCTACCATTAAAACTGTCTCACTGCAGGCCTTGGAATCCCACCCATACATTAAGGGGGCTGAACTAGATGTTGGCCAAGGTCCTTAGCAGCTCCAGCATTCTCCGCACAGTAGGAAAAGGCTCAGAGAACATCAGTCCTCCTCTGTCCTCCACTCTTTGCTCCCTTCCCACGCCTTTCTAGCAGCTCGGCCTTTCTGGGACCATTGCTTCCAGAGAGTAATGCATGACGGGAAACAGACAGACTTAAAGCCTACTTGGGCCTTGGTGCGTCAAAAGGCTGCATCCTTCAGGAACTGAGAATACTCAAGTTTTTCCTCAGGGACTGGGGGCTCAAAGCTGCCCTCCCTCTCTTCTGAACAACAGTCATCTGGGCTGAAGGCACAGAAGAGGGACACATCTGAAAAGGCCAGGTGGTGGAAACAGGGATGCCCCAATGGCAACCTCATGGACGAGTGACTACGGACAGATGGGATAGTGACAACTCTGCGGATACCAACATGGACAGTTGATGTTACAGGCCAGATGGGCCTGCCCAGCCCCCACCCAGCCCCCACAGTTCAACACAACAACCCAGCAGGTGTCTGGGATGCCTGATGTGAGCTACTGAAGCCCATGGGGCTGAGAGACCAGGCAGAGACAGGGTAGCAGGAAGGGCTAAGACCTTCCTTCCCCAGGCAAGACCTGCTCAGAATGAGGGACTGGGGATGGGGTGAACCCTATAGAGCCTGGTTAAAAGTAACTGGAGAATGAAAAGTGTGAAACGCCTCCTGCAGTCAGACTCACAGCCAGCCCAGTCCCTCTGGAGCACCTAGCTCCTGCTTGGAGCTTCACCTGGCTTCTGTGCATCAGTTCTCCTCACCCCTGCAGTCCTCCACCCCCTCAGACCTCTCCCCAAGCGTACCACTACCTCCTTCATCGGGGCTGAACCCTGTCCTGGCAGCCCCAGTGCCAGCCCACTATCTGCCAGCCCATCAACAAGCACAGGGTTCCCACAATCCCAGCTCATCCTGGTAGTGAGAGACAGGGCTTACTTTTCCAGATCTGTCCCCTGTTTGTGCCCAGGCTGCTCGTGCTTCACCACCCTCACTGCCCTTCAGCACCTCAGCTGGCAACCCAGAAGCCATCCCAACGCAGGAGTGCAACCAAGCCTCAACGGATGCTCTGTCTATCTCTCGACTTCACTGTGTGGTTCCAACTGCCTAACAACTGCTTTGCAATTACCTCCCTCTTCCAAGCTGCCTGACCAGCGGTTCCCAGGGAATTATGCACTACTTAGAGGGAAATGCTGCTAATAGAAAACAGTAGATGAACAACGCTGTCGCAGGCACCTCGCTTCCTTTCCTTAATTTACAACAAACCACCTCTGTTTATCGAGCTGGTAACATATTTGAATGCTGACTCATAAGAGGCCCTTCTTACAGACACCGTATATCTGGTGAATAATTCCCCTTCCACTGAGGTGTGTGCAGAATTCAGCACTGGCAATTTACAGGGCTGCATGGGGAGAGGCAGGAAAGGGACACTTCTGCTGGGAGTCAGACTGCACAGCAGCCAGGGATCGGCCGCCTGCAGCATGGACTCTAATCCCCAGCCCCAGGCCAGCTCCAGGGAAAGCGCCTGGCTCGGCACCATCAGCATCAGTGTAGAAGGCAGAGGCGTGGAGCTGGGAGTCTGCAGGTAAGAACACCTGGGGTTTCTGTGGCTGTCACTCGCTGCTAAGTCTCGGAGTCTGCACTATAATCCTGACCTCTACCGACTCCTTGAGGCCTTCAGGTATGGTAATTGCCTTAGTCACTTTCTCATTACTGGGACAAAATACCTGATTCCCACAACTTAAAGGAAGAAAGGTTTACTGTGGCTCACAGTTTCAGAAGTCTCAGCCCATGCTGGGAAGGCTCACATGCAGGAAACAGGATAGTGTGAGAGGCGGGGTGAAAGAAAGCTGATCACATTGTGGCAGCCAGGAAGCAGAGGGTGAAGGAAGGATCTGGGGGGAGATACACCCTTCCCCAGGGACCTGCCTCTACTGGCCAGGCCCCTCTTCCCTCAGCACGCTCAGCTGCTGAACTCACCAGGAGAGCCCACTCCTGAGCACAGCACCCCCGCAATCCATCACCTTCCACATGCCCACCGATGAGAGCTGGAGGCCTTGGGACGCATACTTGATCCAAGCCAGAACATAATCTGCGTTTTACAGATGGAGAAACCAAGATTCAGATAGCAGAAAGGAAAAGATCCCCTAGCCTTTTGTTGGCCTTTCATTCCCAGCTCCAGGAGGAAATCCACAGGTCCTTTCTTTTTCTAGAGTAGAGAGGGAAAAAGGTAACAACTATCTCTTCCTTACTCCCTGCACTGGCAGGAGAGACGGTAGAGTATCAGCAGCTGGTGGAGAGACTGTCTCATGAACAGTGAGGATAAGGACACGAGGGATTGGGGTTAGGCTGGTTTATGATGGAATAACGTTAAAACCCCACTTCTCTACCAGTTTATCACCTTCAAAGACCTGAAAAGGGAACTGGTAATGGAGCCTCATTACTAGAATGAAAGTACACACACTCCACCCTACACACACACACACACACACACACACACACACACACACAACTCCAGAGAAGACTCAAAGGGCACACAAGGCTGATCATGGCACCCATATGACCATGAGGGAGCTGTGCTCAGACTCACAGTAGCCTGAAGAGATGTATCACAGCCGCCCCCAACACAGCCTTGGCTGCCCCAAACCCACAGCATATGGAGGAGACAACAGACTGAAGCAGAAATAGGTGAGATCTAAATTCCAACTGATCGTGTTACCTGAGTGAGTTACCATATAGCTCTGTAACCATACAGACTTTATTTTGGAAGATCAATTAAATGTTAGACAAGACCACAAAACCTGGTATGCACACATTAGCTGCTTGATAATTATTTAACTGCTTCCCCTTTTTCATTCTTTTTATCCTTGCTAAAATGTAACAGTCCAGTATCTCTAGAAAAGTTTTCCAGCCCTTGGTGTCCTAAGGTCAAGATGCGGGGGCCCGTGATTTATTAGGGAAATGCTCCCAGGAGAACCGATAGGGAAGAGGGGGACACATAACAGAAAGAAGCTAAGCGCAAGGGGAAATTCAGGCAGTAGGTGGCTTCAGCGGGATCCTGAGGACGAGCTCTGAGTGTCTGTCACACATCCAGGAAGCTCAACCAGGAGCTGTGGCCTGCTCTCCTCTACTTCCTGGTCATGGAGGAAGAACTGGGCACATTGGGAGGGAGCTTGGTCTCACCCGTCAGGCCGTCCTTCTCGGGTGCAGCTGTTCGGAGCAAAAGCTCCCTGCATCAGTGGGACGAGGGTTCCTAGGGATATAAGCGGAAGGAACCCAACTCGTAACCAGTCTCAGCCTGGCAAAAGAGGTGAGCCGTGTCACTGCCCAAGAGAGGACAAACAGGGCGATCCCTGATCCCCAGGAGAGATCTGCCCAGGGGCTGGCACAGCACTTGTACAACTGTGATCTATCAAATCCTCGCCCAGCAGCTTTGGCCTGAAGCTGTCAGCTCAGGTAGCAACTTTGTCTACAAAGAAATCAAAGTCTCAAGAGGTATCATCACACCCACCCTGGGCCGCAAAGCTAATTAATAGCAGCCTGAATCCAAGTTTCTGGACTCCCAGAACCAGCCTCCTTCCAAAAATAGGATTTAAATGCACGAACACAAACACACCATATGTTGGTCGTCTATGTGAGAACTTGGCAGCTTTTCAGGAGTAAAGTGTGGGTTGAAACCAGGGCAGAGACTAAGCAGTCAAGGACAGCAAAGAAGAGTCCTCCCTCCCTGGCATGCAGTTCCCCAAGTGAGTTAATGGGCTCCTTTGTGTAAGGGGAAATAATCCAGAGAGGACACATCTGAGACCTTCACAGGGCAGTAAGTTTGTTCATTCATTTATTCTCCTCCAAACATCTGGATACTACAGGAAGACGAGATTCAAGGGAAAAGGAGGAACATGCTGTGTCTTCTTTCTGGAAGCCTTTACTGAACTCCATGGACTGTGTCGGGACCCTGCAGCACTAATCACACTGATGTCATTGCTTTGGTAATGATCTTGTCCTCCACTTGACCACAGTTCTTGAAGGCAGAGCTGCCTGCTGTCCTGCCGCTGTATTCCCAGTGTCCTTGCCACGTAATAGTCACTCAGTTAAGTGAAAAGCTGTCTGTCCTTGGGAGTTTGGGCCTGCAGCTCTACAGTAAGGACTTTAAAAACTAGGGGCCCTATGAGGTATGATCAAAATATATGGTGAATGTTTAAATTTTTTTTTAAATGTATTACAGTAAAAGATAACATTGCCATTAATCCCCCTCAAAATACTCTCCCTCACTTTGAACACACTTGTTCCATTGTTCTTGCCACTTTCTGAAGCCGTTCTGGAAGTCCTTGGTCATGAGTGCCTTTAGTTGCCATGGCATGGCTGCCTGGCTGCCTCAGTGTCCTGAATTGATTCAAAAAGTTCATCAGTCATGGTCATTTTTACTTTGGGGAAGGGCTAAAAGTCACATGGTGCCAGATCTGGTAAATAAGGTGGCTGAGGACACACAGTGATGTTTTCATTTGACAGAAATTGCTATAAACATTTCAAATCAACTTGGGACAAGGAGACAGTCACAAAAAGATACTCACGAAAGGAGATGTCCAGAACTGCTGCGGCAAGGGCGATGGGCTGTGTTCAAAGAAAGGAGTAAATTGCTGGGGGTGGGGGGTGTTTACATGCAATGTGTCTTTTACTGTAATAACTTTTTTTAATTTTACTTAAACATGCACTGTATTTTCAGTCACACCTTGTATGTCCATGAGTATAAGAGGCGACAGTGCGGGTCAAAGAGAGAGAAGAGCCTAAGAGTTTAGGAAAGGAGGTCAGGATGGGAAATAGGAATTCTTGGAGACCCACGAAGTTGTCTGCTGTGAACAGCAGCTCCCTGCAAACACTTCCCATGTGTGCTGTCCCAAGTACTGTTGCTCAGAGCCTTCTGGGCCCCCACAAACACAAGAACCTTCCCAAGAGCTTGGGTCTCTTTGGGATTTCCCCTCCCACTCCCCGCCCAGACTCCCAGAGCTCACACTGGAGGAAAGGGAAGGAAACGGGAGCAGTAAATGAAGTGCACACAGAACCCTGCTTGGTTCCCAGGGTCCCTGAAGGACCAAACAACCCAGCCCGTCAGCCTCCATCTCCCCATCTCCCCACATGCTTTGGCCGGGGTGCCCGGGAGCACAGCCGAGAGAGGGCGGGGCAGCAGGAAATGAGCCTGAACTCCTGCAAAGGGGCAGAGGAGAAAGGAGGGGAGCTGTCTGTTTCCAGATGGGGTTGAAGGTTGGACACGTTGTTTATTCTCACCGGGTGCTGAGAAACCAAACCACAAAGAACATCCAGGCAATAGCAGGCAGGGCGGCCCCTCGCAGCATTCCAACCGGCCTTGTCTGGGGAGCTCCCCCCACCCCACCGTGTTGTCCACGCCCTCCTGCGCATCTGGTATTTGGCCATGCAAATTAAACTGTTTGGCACAAGAAAGGGGCTGAGAGACACAGCTTTTCTGGGGGGTCTTGTCCTCACCCCGGAGGTTTGCCCAGAGACTGGTTCCAGAGCAGCGGGGGCCAGGCAGGAATGAAATCCAGCTGGAAGAACCTCCAGACATGGCCTACAGCAACCCTTGTTTTACTGGGGAGGAAACTGAGGTACAAAGAGAAGAAGCACCCCGGGGCTCATGGCTCCTTCTCCCCCCACTACAAGATGCCAGAGACAGCAAGATCAGCAGCCAGGCATGGTGTGGGGAGTCAGGGAGGGATTCAGGCCCATCAGGGTGGTGGCGTGGTGGGCAGACAGGAAGCTGCCCTTGCCAGTACCTCTCACCAGATACCTACCGCAGGCTGGGGCTTGGCAAATCGGATCTGCCTCCCATTTCCCAGTTGTTAATAGCATATTTTAAATCCCAGTTGTTCACAGCATATCTTAAAGTTTTTCCAAGGCAGGCTCTCATTACTTCTTGGGCATTTCAGGGAGAAGCCATAAGGAAACAAAACTTTCCCCCTAATACAAAAAATAAACAAAAATAATTTGAAAAAATCAAAGCAGAAGAGCGCCAGGGCAAAGGCCTGGCACCAGAGGACAGGCAGAGACCCTGAGCCCGCCCACCGCCCCTTTGGCTATGGCTCCATGGAGAGTCTGGTTAGAAAGTGCCTGAGCCAGGGCCCCTCCTGGGCCCTCCTGGCAGAACACTCAGCCTCCTAGCAATTTAAGGGGCCAATCCTTGGCTCCCATTCCCCACAGACATCCTCCTAACTTCTAGGTGGCCTCTCAGAAACAACCGCGAGACTGTTGCCCAAAGACCAACACCAACCTCATCTCCCCAGCCTCCAAACTTCTCCCGTGTCATGATTGGGTGGCTCCCCACAGTGCCCCTAAGAAGAAAAGAGGCTGTGTGCCCAGATCCAGGGTCAGCAAGGAAAGGAAACAGCAGCCTGCCACCACACCCTGTGGGACATGGGGGACAGCTCCAGAAAGGAGGAGAGTTGGCCTAGAACCAAGAAATCCCCAGGGTCACTGGGCTGTCATGGAAAACCCAACTCACCTCTAAGCTCTGGTTTTCCCCCTGCATTTCCCCCACAGAGTGGAGGAGTCCTGGGAGAGGAGCAGAACCAAAGGGCTCTCCTGCAAGCCTCCTGCCCCAATCTTGAAGGAGGTTAGGGGGCAGGAGCAGGACATCTCTGAGCAGACTCAGAGGAATGTCCACGGAGCTCTCTGGATCCGTGAGGAGAAGGAATGGGAGTTTGAACAGGTATGTTCGCGATCACTGTGTATTTCCATATTTAAAAACAGAAATAAAGTTATACCCTTTCATCTGGCAAATTAAGGAAACAAAATCAGACACAAGCCATTGACTGATTTCATTGAGCTGGAGACAGGCACCCCATGGCACCATGTTTGTCTGCAAGATGAGAGATCAGCCACAGGGATGCATCGCTGTCCTCGAGGGGAAGGAGTGGGCTGGTCACACACATCAGACCTGGACACTTTACACTCTCCCAGCAGTGGCTGGACCCATGTGCTTCCCCACAATTCTGCCACTTTTGTGTTTTGTCAAAATGTTGGATTTCAGCCTAATGGGAAAGGTAAGAAATGGTTTTGATTTGATTTCAGCGTGGCTTTGATTTGCATGTCTCCTATTATGAATGGGTTGCACATCTATTCACAGGGTAAAGGACCATTTGCATTTCTTTTTCTGTGAATTCAATGTTCATGTCCTTTGCCCATTTTTCCACTGGGTTATGGATCTTCTCAATTTCTAAGTCCTTTTTTATATTAGAAGGATTACCTCTTTCTGATATGAATTGCAAATTCTTTTTCCCTCAGTTTGTCATTTGACTTTTGCCTCTGCATATGATGTTTTGGACATGCAGAAACTCTTTTCAGTTTTTTTTATCCATTTTTTCTTTCTAGATTTTGAATTATAGTTGGAAGGCTGTCCCCATCCACGGTGACCCTTGTGTTTCCTTACAGTATTCTTATGCTTTTTGAGAGGAGGGTTACCATTGTTGTTTGTGTGTTGTTGTGTATTTAAGATTGAACCCAGGGTCTTTGCACTGAGTTACTTTCTTAGCCCTTTTAAATTCTTTTTATTTTAAGATATGGTCTCACTAAGTTGCTAAGTTTTCTGGGTGGACTCGAACTTGATATTTTCCTGTCTTGGCCTCCCAAAGGGCTGGGATTACAGGCATCCATGCCTGTGCCTAGCCTATGTCTGTTTTTAACTTTAAAATCTTTGCTCGATTTGGGGATCTTTCTCAATGTGTAGTATGAAGTATGGAGTCAAATTTGTCTTTTTCTGAAAATAACTGCTTTGTTGTCCTAATATCATTTAGTAAAAGTTCATGTTCAAAGAGACATTACGGTAGCCATTGTTGATTTTCCTATTACCTGGTTTTGAAGGCCTGTAATGCTTTCATTCTTTTGTTTTTATCAGTTTTATACTATTGTGTTTTGTTTGAATTCATCGTGTGTGAAGGTATGAACAACTATTTCAAAGAAAACAAGAGACGTTATGGTAGCCACTGTTGATTTCCTGTTGCCTTGTTTTGAAATCCTGTGTTGCTTGTATTGTTTTGTCCTGATCTGCTTTCTTCTGTTCTGTTTTGTTTTGTTTTATTCTCTTTAAAATAAAATTTTTAAAAAAAAGTTCATGTTGACTACTTTGCTTTGAGGTGTCATCTGTATCATTTACTGATTTTTTACTTATATTCTGGGCCTGTTGTGGTTCTGCTGTTCTGCCCCATCAGTCTGTCTATGCCAACGCCACAAAGCCTTAACCACTGAGACCACGCAGTGTTTTCAAATTGTCTCCTCATGCTGCTCTTTTCTTTTTGAAAATATGTCTCAGATTTCTTACTTGTTTATTTTTAATACAAACTTTAAAATAGTTTGTTTAGTTCCAGAGGGGAGAATACTTGATATGTTATTGGGATTGTGTGAAATGTATAAATTAACACTAGCAGTACTGACCTCTTTATGATATTAAATCTTTCCATCCAAGAACATGAGTAGTGTGGTGTGGAAAAAAATCAGCTCCAGCTGAGATAGAGGCACATGTGTGATGGAGGAACACCATGGTGAGTTCGAAATCTGAATTCACATGTTACCCAGTCATCTTTGTTTTAATAGTATTCATAGCCAGAGTTCACCCTGAATGTTCTTAGCTTCCTCCTATTATTTGAGATTTTATGGAAATACGTAAGAGACACTGAAGAAGTTTAGCAAGATGCGTTGGACATGTCATCTAATTTTATATAATTCCAAACACCCAGTTTAGGGTTAGCATTGCTCAGTGTCATACAGGTGCAGAGATGGGCAGGAAGGACAAGAGAAGAACAGAAGACAAACTGCAAGTAAGTTTAATGGGCATTTCCTACATGCTAAGACTAGGAGGAGGTTTTCAAGGAGCTAAGGATTCTCAGACACTCCAGAGTACACAGCTGGGTTCAGCGGCTTGTGAGAGCTTAATGCGGGTCTTAATTTATTTGGCAGGTCTTAATGTGTTTAAGAGACTATAGCAAAGTATCTTAGATCAGATAAGTTATTAACAAGAGAAATGTACTGCTTATAGTTCTGGAGGTTGGGAAATCCAAGATCAAGGTACTGGCAAACAAGCATGGGTCTCTTCCCCATGGACAGTGTCATCTATGTGCCCTCACAGGGTTAAGAGAGGTCCTCTCAAGCCTATTCTATAAGGGTACTAATCACACTCATAGGATGATACCGTAATGATCTAATCACCTCCCAAAGGTCCCACATCTTGATGTCATTACCTTTGGGGTCAGGTTGCAACATAGGAGTTTGGGGAGGGACACACACTCAGACCACAGCACAGTATGACACTGATGTCAAATGGAGCATGGTACCAAAATGGGCTTTAAGTTTTAAAGAGAGAGAGAAGCATTTGAGGATAGCAAAGATGGGCATCAGGCAACACTGAAGCTGATAAAATACCTTCCCACTTGTCTTCACGCTTAGGCCCTCACCCTCCGGCACAGGAGCCTCCCACAAATACACGAGCATCCTGTTGGCTTTAGGATCCATCATATTCCAGATTCACTAAAAGCAAGGGGTGCTGAGAGGCAGCAATCATTTCATCTCCACGTGCATTTGCACACAGCACTCCTTCCGGATGCCCCTCCCGACTCTGCATCTCTTGCTCGTCTCTACACCCACCACCTCCAGGAAGCCACCTAAGCCTTTCTGTACACCACCAGTCACCAAAACTCAGTTACTGTGATGGCCACTTGTATGTCTCAACCTGACTGGGCCATCGGGTACCCAGACATCCTGTTAAATGTTTCCTCTGTGCTTCCAGAAGAGCTTAGCATTTGAAGATAGACTGAGTCAAGAAGATCTGGCCCCTCTCCAGCAAGGGTGCCCAAATAGAATAAGAAGCCATAGGAAGGTTGAACGCTGTCTCTCTGCTTGCCTGCTAGAGATGGGACATCAGTCTTCTCCTACCCTTCGACTGGAACTCAGACAGTCAGTCCCCTGGGTCTCAGCCCTTGGACTTGAACTAGGCTTACATCACCACTCTCCTGAGTCTCCAGCTGGCAGATGCCAGATCATAGGATTTCTCAACCCCCATAATTGAGTGGGCTTATTCCTTATACTGAATTTCATTTGACATGCATCCTATTGGCTGTTTCTCTGGAGAATCCTAATGCGCCATCTCCTTGGAGCACCCCATTGCTATGTGCTGTGCATATCCTCTTACCCTATACGCACACTATCTTCATCAAAGAAGGTTTCCCCAGCTCTTTATACTCTGAGCTTCTCCAGAGACTTCATTTGTATCCTTGTGCGGGACACGGGAAGACATCCAATACATACATTTGCAAAAATGAACAAGCAATCAAATTGATAAACATGAAGCCCTGGGTGCAAACCTTCCCCTCTACACCAGTGCTGTCAATTGCATAATCAAGTGACCTTGGACAAAGTATTAAACCTTTTGCAACCTCAGTTTCCCTGCTTGTATCATAGAAAGAAAAATAACACCTCCTCAGAGAACTGTTAACTGGATTAAATAAGATAATGCATGTTAAATGCCCTGTATCTGCTGCCTAAAAAGCACTCAATTAATAGTAGCTGCTATCACTGCTGCTAATGAGATTTTAGTTAATGGGGTTTCAAGCTTAAGCTTTACATTTCTCAAAAGGGTCCAAAATCGGGTGCACGTGACAGGGATACTTCCTATAAGGATCACTCTTTCTGACATACTCTGTCCCTTCCCAATAAATCATCCTCTCTCCAGTGGTAGCCAGAGCCAGATGTTCTGAGCCCCATCTCTCTAGATGACTCAGAGTTTCTCCCAGGCCTGTTGTCCTTACAAAGCGCTGCCCGTGCGAACTGAGAGTTCAAAGAGCACACACGTTGTAAGGGTTCTGAGTGAGGGTGCAGGGTGAGCACCAAGCAGCACTCGAGGCCCCGCGGGGCAGAGGCACAATCTCAGCACCATGCACTTTCCAGAGCATTCATCAGAAATGCTTGCTAAACAGCAAATCCCAACTTCGCAGAAGGTCCCACCAGAAAACTGCTGACAAAAGCCTGGTTATGTAACTGAGGCGGCAAATAATTAGCAGCAGAAGTGGGAGAAACAGCCCCGCAGGCCCGAGCTGTTCTCTCGCAGGAAACTGCAGCAGAGTTGCATGCATTCGCCCAAGTTACAGGAAAGGGGTTTGCTCCCTAGACCAGATTTCAAATCTTCAGCCAGCAGCCTGCCAACTGAAAGGAAAAGAAGGCATGCCAGGCTTGAGGGGCTTCCCAGAGAGGCTAGCAGTTCTTCCAGGCTCCCTGCAAGGTATGGAGAAAGGGCCAATGTGCAGGTGTTTCTGGGCAAATCTCCCATACACTTCTGGCTCCACCTTGCTAGGAAATTTCAAGGGGCATTTTGTCTTGGAATTCCCAGCATCAGCACATAGTTGGTTCTGGATGGAAAGTTCTGAGAACCTGGGTATGGTGCTGCACACCTGCAATCCTAGCACTCACGAGGCAGAGGCAGGAAGATTGCCCCAAGTTTGAAGCCAGCCTGGGCTACCCAGTAGTTCAAGGCCAGCCTGAACTATAAAGTGAGACTCTGTCTCAAAAAAACAAAAATTGAGGTTCCAATTAAATAAATATCATAAGCCAGATCTCAGGTTCCTGGCCAGCAGAGATTTCCAGAGGACAAAGCAGGGGAAGTCAGCTATCAGAGTGGTGGGAGAGTGGCAGGTAGATCACACACACTTTCTCACTGCCACTGTGTGGCCACCTGTCTCCTTCACTCCAGGACATCTTGCAGGCCTCCTTTGTCACCCAGTCCAGGGGCTGAGACACAGCCTATCTGGGCAGAGAGAGATGCTGTCCCCCTAACCCAGGGCAGACAGCCAGCTCTCAGCAGCATGGAAGAAGTTACTGCCTAGATTATAAATCGGCCAGGGCTTCACAAAGAGCAACTGAATAAATAGGCTGCACTTTAAAGGCCCTTGAATGTGGATTTGATTTTATACGGCGATTCACATTTGGGAAGTTCTAAATGCCATCTGTGCGTGTGTCCAGTGCCCGCTCCAGGGTATGTACAGGATTCAGCTTTGGAGGTGGCTTCCTCTCCATGCACGGCCTCTGCCCCTCTGCCATGTCACTAATGCTGTCTTTCCAAAGCTGCCTGTTGAAGCCTTTTACTTTGAACCTAGCCCCAGAGATTGATCCTTCAACAATGGCCCCTTCTCCCCTTGACGCCATCAGACCACGGCAGTCGAGGGCGAAGGTGGCCTCACTAGAAAGCCAGGCGCTCTCTGAGTCCGCGGCAGGACCGGTTGGATTCTGCAATGGAGTAAACTTCAGAGATGGTGCCAGTTGCTCCACACAACCCATGGCAGCATTCCCGCCGGGCACAGGCCAGAGAGCACCGACCCAGGACCCCAGCCTGCAGCTCTCCTTCCGGCTGTGCCGCTGACAAGCTGTGCGAGCTCCTTCCTGTCACTTAACCTCTCTGGCCCTCCAACTTCTCACAGATAATTCAGTGAAAACCTTGCCTGGCCTGCTTCACATCATCCCTGCAAGAATGAGATGAGATCGCGCCTCCTGGGAGACAGCGCTGTGAAAGCACAGAACCCTGTACCTGAGCTATGGAACTACAGGCGATTGCTGCAGCTGACTCAGCCAGTGCCAGGGTCGGGCCTATCACTCCACCTTCCCGTGTGACCTTCTTGTGTTTTGTGTGATCTTCTGCTGTCCAAGGGAGATGTCAGTATCTCCTTTCAAAAGCAGGGCCACAAAGGTCAGAAAGGTGAAGGACTTGCCCGGGTGCCCACGGCCATTTGGAGACAGAGCAGGATGAAGGTGCACATCCTGGTTACTCCAGAGTCCACATTCTTGAGCCCCATGGCCTCACTGATGGAGGTTTGCAAAGAAAGTTTTGTGGAAGAGAGCTGTGATTATTTACTTCACTTACTTACTCCACCCCCAAGCAATTCCAAAGTACTCTAAAGTTGTGTTTATAATAAAAAGATATGCACTGATTGTAAAAGATCAAAACCCACAGAGTAGTAAGGGAAGAAAAATGAAATATGACACCTGGTCTAAAATGCTGTTTAACCCTTTGTTCTTTTATTCATCTCATGATTCAACAAGTGTTTCTTGAGCATATTGTAACTTTCAGACACCAGGTGTGCTATGCTGGGTGTGCTAGGTTGAAAGGTTCCCTGGCATCAAGAACTTTATATTGTGTGTGTGTGTGTGTGTGTGTGTGTGTGCGTGTGTGTATGTGAACACTGAGTTGATAGAAAGAACATAAGACAATCAGCCTGATAGTATTCTCATGTAGACAAGCACAGATCCTCCCCAAGCTCAGAAATGGGCCCCTTTCCCACACTTGGGGAACTTTTGCTTTCCTGGAAAGATGTGTAAAAATAAATTGGGTGGTACAAGGATTTCATACAGGGTTGGGGATTTAGCTCAGTGGTGCAGCACCTGCCTGGCAAGTGTGAGGTCCTGTACTCCCCACAGAAAAGATTTTCCAACATTATAGCTCTGGAGAACAAAATTTTACTGAGTTTTCTGGTACCAAAACACAAAGGGGAAATCTGATGTGTCCTACACTGCTCTAACCTCAAAGATGATTTTTTCCCTATACTAAGATTGGCCACCATACATAACCATATTTAAGGGACATTGTCTGTAATGAATGGTGCCTACCAGATGGATTTTGAAACAATGCAAACCTTCAAGAAGTGGCTGGGACTTACAGCAACCCCCAACAGAGCAAGAATAGAAGCATCACTTAGAGAAGGAATCAAATTAACATAGCTGTCTAAGTTGGCTCAGAAACTGAATGAAAAGAATGTAAGAGTGGGTAGTGGGGAGTAAACAAGGACAAAGGAAATCGGAAAGAAACTTATTTGTTTAAGATGTGGTGGAATCAAAAAATACAGTGAATTTTTTTAAATTTTTAGATTATTAGAGTAAAAGACACATTGTCATTAATCCCCCTCAAAATACTGCCCCTCATTTCAAACACACTCATCTCATCACACTTGCTACTTTCTGAAGCAGTTCTAAAAGCCCTCTTTCATGAGTGTCTTTGTAGCAGAAAATGTGCCCCGGCCAGTTTGTTAGTTGCCCAGGTAATAGTTTCTGTTACAGTTCCTGTTACTACTGTCTCCTAGAAATGCTGGCCACTGTGATGCACAGCTGGTCACTGTGATACATATTGTAAGAACCAATCGAAGAAAGCCAAGTATGGTCTTCTTGCTTGCAACTCCATAAAATCTCCCTCCCTGGGGCTTCAGGACCTGATATTTTGGGAATGATCCTCATCAGTGCCCATCAACATAAAATAAATCTACCTCCAACTCTTGGGTACTGTTTCAGTGTTTCTGCTTTCCATTGCACCTTTGGTTGCACAGCTGTGGCTGCCTCAATGTCCTGAACTAATGCAAAATGTTTACATTTTAGGGTCATTTTGACTTTGGGGAAGAGCCAGTTGTATGGTGCAAGATCTGGTGAATAAGGTAGACAAAGACATACTCTTCATGAGCCCACCTTCCTATTTTCAGCACTCAGCAGCAGCATTCACTGTATTTTTTATTATATCTCATAAACACACAAAAGAGGACTTCTAGAACTGCCTCAGGAACTGGCAAGAATGACGGGATAAATGTTTGAAGCAAGGGGGACTATTCTAAAGCTGATTAATATCAATGTGTTTTTTACTGTAATAAATTTTTTTTATTTTAACATTCACCATGTATGTTGATCACACCTGATACCTACCAGACCCTGCCCTGGCTATGTCATGCACATTGCCTCATTCAGTGTGCTGATCCTCAAAGTTAGTGTCACGCAACTCCCTTTAGGAGTGACAAACTGAGATATAAAGCTAGAGCTTATTGAGATCTGAAAATTGAGCTGGTCCCTGCTGAGAGAGCAAGCAAGTCTTCATGAGTTGGCCACACACAGCGCTTACTAACCTCAGGCATGCTAGGTTGCCTGGAGATGATTGCCCAACCACCTGATCCAAACTACCTCTTTGACAGAAGAGGGAACTGAGGCAGTCAGAAGTGACCTCGACCAGCACAGAGACTACAGCCTTGTTTTCCTGACTCTGAAAAACCTCTTCCCTGTTCCCAGGGGTCCAGTAGCAGGGCCCAACCATGCTAGAGGGGCAGCAGCACCTGGGCCCCCACTAGCAGCTTCTGGAGAGGAGTTCATCAGGACCCCTGGCCTTCTGCGCGTCCCTACCTCAAGGATGGTGCCACTTCACTAAGGCTCCTAGGGATATTCTCAGAAACCACCCCCAAAGATAGCCACATCCAGGACCCCATCTGAAGGTAGAGTCCAAAATTCCATCCATGTTTTATGGGCAACATCTGCCCTGTTCAGGGAGACAAAGACTGAAGGGGCCAGGCCTTCTCCCAGGGCCTCTGTAGATGCTCCTCTTCCTGTCTACCTTCCCTTTGATGCTCTCAGTCCATGTGCAAGTAGTTAAGGACATTTTTTTAAAGCCCCAATGAGAGGATTTAGCAAAATTCGCCACTAGGTGCAAGTCATCACAGGCAGAATGCCACCAAGGGCCACTTAGGGAGATGGCCCCAGGCCAGCAGGCTCTCGGCTGGAGCCTGACATAGGAAGGGAGGCAGGGAGGCAGCGTGTGCAGTGGGGGCTCCCCTCAACCCTCTGCCAGGCCCAGTCATGGTCCAACAGGTTCCTCGGAGCACAAGCAGCCAGGTCAAAGCAGAGCCAGACTCTATGGTATGGTGGGTTCTCAGTCCTCTTCCCTTTGATGTGTTAGTTAATCAGTTTACCCAAAAGGAATGCAAGATTTTGTTCAGAAATTATTTCACTCTCCATGCACTGCCAACAAGAATACATACATACCACAGATGCACATATAATATGTGCAAACATTATACACATACTCGATCTCTATCCTCTCACTGCAGAATAGGAGCACGGGACACACACACACACACACACACACACACACACACAAAAGCCTGGTGTCCTCTCACTCCAGCTGAGCTGTTAAGTCCCAGGAAGTACCATCTTTTGCGAGGCCTCTCAAACATCCACTCCCCAGGAGGGACGGCACGGTGTCACACATACATTAAGTATTTTAAAATACACAACTCTTAGTAAATTTACAAAATGAAAACCCAGGGTTTGCTGTTCCTGTGTCCTCCCTTCTTTGTCTTTAAAGAAGCAGAAGAGCTGAAATTCCCATCAGCCAGTCTGTGCTTTCTTCCCCTCTGCCTCTAACCCCTGACTCTCGGCCCGGGACGGATGTTCCTACTCCCCATCAGGATAGCTGGGGGAAGATCATTATCATAAGGAGGCTGCTCGCCCAAATAGACTTTTTATGAAGATAAGTTTATTCAGCCGGCACATTGGAATCTTTCAATCTGATCACCCTCCTGAGAGGGTGTCTTATTTCCTTCCCATTTCAAGAGGCAGCTGTTGATCTCCGTTATAATGGCCTGGTGATTCCTAACAAGCTTCTATCCCTCTGCTGATGGCCTTTCTCAATCACATACCTGAACAAGCAAGACTCGATGTTCCTCTTCTGTTATCATTAGCTCCATCTTAGTAAATAAAACCCACCTGCTCCCCTGCTTGCCCTGTCTTCCAGGCTCCACTTAACCCTTCCCAGCCCAGGCACGGTGCTGGCTAGATTTTCCCTGGCCACCGGCCCATCTATTTACCAAGACAACTGGCTGCGGTGCAGGGCAAGTGCAGTCTCCAGTACAAACTCAGAAAGAGGCAGTGAACATGGTATTTCAGAGGTGGGCATTCTTTCTTTTAAGTACGGGGGTGAGGCTGGGTAAAGCAAGATAAGCAGTTGTGCAAAAGGTAAGATGGAGATGACTGTGAGCTCCCTGGTAAGGGGGCTGGCTACCTGCTCAGGACTAGGCTTAGCTTACTTGAAAAGAGGTCTCTGCACCTTGGGGTCTCGTCACACACCCTTGTTCAGATCCTCCAGGTCTAAGCTGAGGGGCTCCACTAGCTGGATTGAAAGTTCCCTTTATTCTGTGCTAGGAAAATGAGTCATCCTACCTGTGACTGCAGGCTGTGCATATGGCTACCCAGGAGAAGAAAGCATTTCTGGGGTGGGAGAAGGTGGATCAGACTAGGAAACAGAGTCCAGGGTTCTAGCTCAGCCCTGCTGTCGAGAATGTGTCCTGTGGCCTGGGATGAGGTAAAGGCTGTGAATTTGCTTCAGTGGTAAGAAAGAAGCAGCCAGGACCAGCAATCTCTGGCTTCCACTCTGTTACACTACTTCAGAACCCCTCTGCCCCTCTCCCACGCCGTTTGCCCTCAGCAGTCTATCTAAACACACTAACACTCCATGCCTGCTTTTTCTCAGTCCATCAACAAACATTTACTGATGTTCCCCTCTGTGACAGACACTGTTCTAGAGGCTAAGGATAGAGCTGGGAAGGAAAAAAACAAAATGAACATCCTGCCCTCTTGGAGTTTACATTCTAGTGGGAGGAGGTAGATCATAAACAAATACACATATGCATGATGTGATCAAATCTACAGCGAATGTTTGTATTTTTTAAAATATATATTGCATTTAAAGATACATTGCCATGTGCCACGTTGCATTTAAAGGCACCCGCTGTGAAAATACGTTACATTTGGGGGTATATGGCATACATGTAAAGATACACTGAAGGGTTGGATCAAAGATACAAAACCCTCCCCCTCACTTCCCACACACTTTTGCCTGCATTCTTGTCACTTTCTGAAGCAGCTATGAAGTCCTTCTTCGTGAGTGTCTGCAGGAAGTATGATCACAAATATAGTGAATGCCACGGCCCAGTGCCAGCGCATTAAAGTGTGTCTCTGTTCAATCTAGTCACCAAATCTGTGGCCATGCAAGTTCTAGCTCCTTCCCAAAGTCAAAGCGGTCATGAAAGTAGAGGCTTAGAATCAGTTTAGGACATCAAGGCAACCATGACAATAGAACTAAAGACACAAAAGAGGACTTCACAACTGCTTCAGAAAGTGGTAAGGATGATGGGATCGATGCCTTTGAGGGAGAGCATTCTGAGGAGGGTTAATGGCAATGTGTCTTTTCCTGTAATAAATTCTTAAAATTTTGACTATTCACCACATTTTTCAATCATACTGGCTGTGCGTGTGTGCGTGTGTGTGTGTGCGTGTACCTACCAAAAGTCATAATCCGTGTGATGATGTTTTGGTCAGCAACAGACTGCCTGAATGTACAACAGAAATCCCATGAAGCTATAACAGAGCTGACAAAGTCCTATCATCTAGCGACATCTCAGCTTTCCTAACACCCATACGGTGACACGCTGATCTGTCTGTGGCAACACTGGTATAAACAAAGATACTGCATGACCAGTCATATAAAAGTATAGCACATACTTTGAAGAGTGCATGATTGTTGATGTAAATGACCATGTTCATGGCTAATACATTTACTATGCTTCCTATCATTATTGTAGTGTGTACTCCTTCTACCTAGAAACAAGTTTCTATGGTAGTGCATGCTGTGTTCTTCCAGCAGCTGCCTCATGCAGCTTGTGTTTCCTGTGTTTCTTGAGGGTGTCATGTGACCCTGTAGGTGTGGGTAAGCCAGGTGATGTCTTCATGAGGATGAAATCGATGTCATTCTCCAAACAGGTCCCTGTCATTAAGCTGTGACGGACTGGCTCAAACACAGATGTATGCATGGTCCAGTGAAAGGCAGCAGATGCTCTGGAAAAGTGTTAGATCAGGAAGTCCCAAGACAGGAGGCAAGAAGGAGTCTTCTGGACAGCGAAAGTCTCTTTAGTTAGCTGAATTGAGGGTGGGGAGGGAGGCAGCTACAATGAGAAGGTGCAGCGGCTCCCAGACACATGGCACAACCCCTGCAAAGGCCAGAAGGTGAGTGATGGCAAGGTGTACAGAGACCAGCAAGGAAGCCAGCGTGGCTGGCACAGAGTGGGTGGGGGAATGGGCAGCTGGAGAAGAGGTCAGAGAGGTCACCAGGGCCAGTTTACAGAGAGCTTCACAGGCCATTAAAAGGGCTGCATCCACTTCGAAGAGATTATGTTTCATTTCTTTGTTTAAGCAAAATTTTGTAATTCAGCTGGCTTTATTCAGTTATACAAGCCTCCCTTCAAACCTCCCAATTAATTCAAGTGAGGAGAGTTTTGCCCCAGACCGATGGAGAGGTATAGAAAGTGCACAGTGAAATTTGAAGAGGCCAATTACTGGGAAAAACACAGCAATCCTCAGGCAAACACTGTGGGTGGCGGGAGCTGCCCAGTGTACTGGTGCATCCCCATGGGTTTCTGCTCCTCGCTGCCTTCCCCATGCAGGGTAGAGGCAGGACTGAATAATGGGGAGAAGGCAAGAGGGGACGTCCAGATGAAACCAACGAGCAGCTAGTTCAGGAGATGTGGCAGATGAACCCCCAGTTCTAACCCAAAGTAGAGACTCAGAAGACAAAAGCCCTTCCTTTTCCGGGGCCTGCACAACGGTGGCCCCAGAAGGTGGAGGCAGGAAGCCAGCCAGATGGAGAAGGCTCTGAAGGAGAAAGGATGAAAGAGGAGACTCCAGGAAGAGAAGGACTGGATCTGTGCTGAGCTGCATTTCTAGTGGGAACTAGGGGCACTTGATCTGTATGCACACCACACAGCAAGGTCTAAGCCCCACCCTGCATGCCTAAACCTTTGGTAGCCCTGGCCTGACTCAAGGGAGGAAGGGAAAACAGGAAGGGAGTGGGGCCTGGAGCAGCAGCTCCAAAGGACAGAAGACCTGCAAGAACCCTAAAGGAGCTCCCTGGAAGAAATGTGCAATTCATTTCTAAAGCTGTGGACACCCGAAGCCACAGAGATCCCCAGGACCTGAGCTGGGCTGAGCCTTCCCCAGGAGGTTGGGCCTGCCCCCTGAGTGGGGTCTGGTACAAGGTGCAGATTCAGTGAGGTAGGTCCTTCCCTTCCCAGTCCTGCCAGCCCACGTCCAAAGCCAGCAGAGCCACCTCAGTCCTGACCTCCCACCTGCAGCAGGGACCACCACAAACCCTCCTTGAACTGCCTGGGGCTACTTCTAGTCCTGCAAGGCTGCAGGGCCTGCACAGGGAGATGCAGGAAGGTAAGTTTGAGGGGCTGGGCTGAGGGGTCACCACTGTGGAATCACAATACCTATGGACCACTTCTAATTAGCAATAAGGTCAAATCTCCGCCAGGTAGAAGAGCAGGTTAGTTTAGCAGCCACCCCAGGCACTCAGGGTAGAAATGCTATAAATACACTTCCCAGAAGGAAGCGTTTTAGGACAGGTCCTTCCTGTCACCATGGGCTCACACTCAGCAAGCTTTCCCACAAAACAGAAATTAAGAGTAATTTCAGGTTGCCAGGCCCCTTAAAAAAGCCCTTTCATCTTGCACTGAAAACAAAAATGAAGGGTGGACTGAGCCAGTAAGTATCATCCCAGGAGGGTTTGTTTGGCCAACCAGGCTGGACTCCGGTTTTCAAAAGGACTACCGTGAAGGCAGAGGCCTTTATCTTAAATTGCCAACCTCCTATATGTTGGTCAGCAGGGAAGGAGAGGGGAGGGGAAGGGAGAAGTCACTGTGAGCATAGGAAAAAAGCAAGGAAGCATTATTCCTGGAAGCCTCTCTTCCTGCTGAGAAGCTTCAACACCCAGAGTTCAGCCCCCAGGCAGTTGCGCAAGCTCCTGTCTGCAGAGATGTTTAAGGGGAATTAGTCACCTTCTGCCTGGGTGGGCCTGGTGCAGGAGGCTGCTCCATGATCACCAGCTGCTGGATGGTCTCCAGGTCCAGGTATGACTCAAATATGCCCTCCCTAGGAAGGAGGCCAGGCTGGAGGCTGGGGGCAATTGTGCCACATGGCCCCAAGCCTGGCTTCTCTACAAATGCCATTGTGAAGAGGAAAGAAAAGGGCAGAGTGAGGTGTCCCGCCATCAGCCCCAAACAGGGTAAGCTCCATGACAACCTTCCAGAGCCCTGCACAAGACTTGTGGTGAAAAAAGGAAGCAATCAAGCAGGGTGGCAGTATTTGCTGAAAGACAGATGCATTTCCTCTCCTTACAACTCATTTTGCACGGGGCCATTGTGCTCAGAAACCACCAGTGGCAGACACTCACAGGACGCGACTGCAGGAGGAGCCTGCACAGTGGATGGTCTGCCCTCTCGTTTTGCAGACAAGAAAAGTGGGATCCAAAAGGGGAAGTGAGCGGCTGACAGCCTGTGGGGCTCCCGGGGCCCTGCTGGCATACCCAGCCTTCACCGTCACGTGACTCTTGTCCTCATCAGCTCCGGAGTGGCAGCTCTGCTTGCTATGTGTCATAGGTCCTCTACTCAAAATCACAGAAGCCTCTGGGCAAACTAGGGGATGATGTCCAACCCTCGGAGCTGAGGCCCAGAGCAGGTGCACAGATAGGTGAGTGTAGTGCAACTGAATTTCAGCCCCAGCAACATAATTTCCCAATTGGTGAGTGGCAGGCATGGAATTCAAACCAACTCTTCTTGATCCCTGGATTTAGCCTCTTTCCTGTTAACCCTGGGGCAAGATCAAGTGATCAAGAGGATCCCAGCTGGTCAGGCTCTTTTCTGGAGAGGCCATCTTTCAACCAAAGCCATTTCCCATCAAGGTCTTTATCAATCCCAGCAAACTGAATAGCAAAACTACAGTGGAATGCCCATGTCTATCCTCCCCTACCTGACCAGAAAGGCTCTGAGCTGGAGACCCTTTCTTCCTCTCCTCCCTTCCTCCAAGTCCACAGTCCTTGATTTCATGGAGTTGTTTATAAAACTCCCTCCTCATTCATTGCCCTATGGGCTCCCAAAGTTACAGCCAGCCCTGCATCTGTTGATGCTCTGCTACCTTTGATCCTACAGGTAACCAAGAGGTGAGGGTGCTGGAGAGGAAGGGGAGACACCACAGTGAGCCCAGGACCGCACCAGCAGGGCACAGGCGGAGTTCAGTTTCGGGACCCAGTGCAAGTTGACCCTCAAATCAGCTGCTTGGGTTTGAGTCTGAGCACTGCCACTTCCCCTCTGCACCATCTCAGCCAAGGTTGGAACTCCTCTGGGCTTCAGTGTGCTTGGTAGAACAGGGTTATGGTGCTAACCTCTCTGGGTCCCAGTGCAAATTCAATGAATTAACTTTTGCACAATTTTAGAACAGCATCAGGCTTGTAGTAAGGGTTATGCAAGCATGAGTTAAACCTCAAGATATGCATATTTCCAGGATCTACATTTGAATGTTTTTATTTTCACTTTGCTATTTAAGTCCTTCCAAAATACTTTATCCCATTTTCCTCCCAGAGAGAGACAGCACAAATGCCTGCTTCACACTAAAAGTGGGATGTGGCAAATAAAGGTCTGGTGAGTCGAAGCCCCACACAGTCTTCATCTCGTAAACATCCACTTTGCAGAGATTTCACAACCGTTTCCATGCACGCCGCTTGTTTTCACATAGAAGGCATTGAGGGAGTAGCATGGCTGAGTTTTTAAAAGTGCGTCCGGCAGTCACCCAGCAACTGGACATGTTCCTGATGTCCAGAGTGTTGGAGGAGACACCGCAGGGCCAGTGGACATACTGGGCAGGAAAACCAGGCAGACTGTTCAGTGTCCACCTCAGAGTCAACCTCTGCCCATCTTTGTGTTTTTTCCTCTCTTCCAGAGCTTGTTTAGCATTGAGAAGGACTTCAGTTGTCATGCAACTTCACAGGCAAGGCAAGGTTGAATAAGGTGCCAAGATTTCCCAAAAATGACCAGAAGCCAGCCTTTCTACAATTTAGACTCACCCACAAGGAATGTCACCCACTCCGCTTATCAGTTGTGGTTCCAAACTACTTTGGCTTTTCCTAGAGAATTTCACCCATTTTAACTAGATAAATATCTACACCCATGTAGACCCTCAGAAGTATGGGCAATGGGCTATGAGTACATGCCCTTGTATCAACGTGGAGTAGGAGACTGGTTTTGTTCCCCTGGCATCTTAGCCCACTTGGCAGGGGTCGTCTGATGCGAACTCATTGCACAGACTAGAAAATGCTGGCAAAGGATTTCTCAAGCCAGCAGGCAACACTGAAGCTTTGGTCTTTTGTGAATAAAGGAAAACCTTTGTTTTACACAAGCATTTGGCAGACCATAGCTAGAAGCCAAGGAGACACACAGAGACACACGCAGGACCCTTTGGTATGAAATGAAGCCACCACAGGTGGACCAGCAGACCCTGGGAGGAGGGACCAGCAGGCCCAGCACTGGACAGCCTGCAGCAATGAGCTTCCCTGTGAACCTCTGAGTCACGGTGGGAGGCTGGGAATGGTGAGAGGTGGCCATCCCAGCAGGTCCACAGCTGGCTGGCACCCGCAGGTCCTCCCATGGGCCTGAGGCTCCCAGACAGGATTTTTTTCTGGAAAAGGCCAGAAAGAGCAGTCCTGGAAACTGATGTTGCCACACATTACACCGGCAAGGCCTGGGCCAGCAGGGACTTAGATGACACCCCCATGACTGGTCTCAAGGCAAGGCACAGGCCTGGCTGTGAGCACAAGCAGCAGTTCTATGTGGAACCAGCAGCCCTGCTCACCTCATGTCCAGAAACC